>JAGDQP010014750.1:19145-29411 GCA_022664845.1 Lepisma saccharinum | reverse complement strand
GAATTACAGGCTAAATTCAACCCGGGGTCCAAATTAAAGAAAGCTAAAACCCGAAATGAAAATTCAGAGTTCAAATTTCGTACTGATGCTATACAATCACTTAAGTGTTGTGCTTTTTTGTGGCAACAATAAAGAGGATTGTGGTCGACCTATTCTCAAGTCATAACCGAAATTCGACGCGCGGTTCATTTTTAGGTTAGAAACCGACAAATTTCTTCAGGGTTCCTTCTTTGCCATATTATTATACAAGTTTTTTGTGTCAGTATTAAATCTTTTCTTTCGACGGTGATTCAAATGATAATAAAAATTGAAGGCAATTCAAATACCTTATTTTGCCTAATTTTATTTAAATGTAAGAACACAAAATGAAGTTTTTTTTGTTTTTTTTTTTTGGTGTTGGGCGTTATTTCTGACCGCTTATGATTATGGAAAATTAATTACATAAATATTTTCGTTGAGCATTGTGTTTAGATGGGCTTGGCAGCTCCAGTTCTTTTAAAATCGTACCGTATATTTCAATTTATTTCAGTTTGGAAATCGGACGTGCAACACTTGATTGCTTGCTGAAGTTTTGGTATTTTGAGGGTTGCCTCCCATTTCGTATATTGAACATTGGACTGAATTTAATTTTATTTATGGCCTTGAGACATCTAAGGCTCAGGCTGGGATAAGGGAGGGGAAGAGATTTAGGAAGATGCCGGCCGGGCTAATGTTAAATGGTGCCATACCCTCATTTGCCTGGTGTGACTGAGGATAACCCTAGAAAAACCTCAGTCGGGATGGGCAGCCACTGAGATTGAACCCAGAACCTTCTAAATTCTACGCCAACTACTAAGCTACAGCGGCTCGTTGGGCATCGAATATTTAACAAACAGAATAATTTCTGCACTCATTTCACCATTGCATTAGTTCAAACACAACTTCAGTAAAAACGGGATGCTAAATTCACCAACGTGAGTAGTGTTTGTTATAATGTCAAATGTCTATTAGTTTAAGGAACAAAAAATTCACTGGAAAGCCTGTAAAAAATACGATGGAGATTTACGAAAATCATCCACAGCAGGGCTTCGAATTAAAAAGATGTAAAGAAATTTCGGGCTCATTACTTTCATAGAAAATAATGTGGTGTAGTATCACTTAAACAATAATATACAAAGATAATTTATTTATATTAGCTTGAAATGACTCGTTGCAAGTTCCAGGTTCAATAATTTATTTTTCGTTCTTGAGATTGAAAAAAAAATTAAATCTGCAAGAATGAGTATGTTTCACCTAAAAAAAACGGAAGCTTTTGGAAAGATTTGGGTAGCCATTAATTTTGCTAAACAAACAAGGAAGGGTCGGAAAATCACATCCATTCTTTCGCCCGGTGGGTTGTTTAACTTCCAGAAAAAAAATAACTTTAAAAATGTATTCAAGAGGGGTCATGTTATGGCAATAATTTCTTGAATAGCACTTTCAATCGAAAAGAATGTATTTTTCCCGGTGACTGGATTTAACTAGTTAATATGGGTGATGACTAGTTACGACGACAGCATATCTCTAATTTTACAGTCGTACTGGTGTCTTGAAAGAAATATTAAAAGAACCAAATGTCATTAAAATGGTTATATAGTTTAATTTTATAAAGACATTTGAATTAAATTTCACATAATATTGTTTTGGTATTTGACAAAAAATTGTGGGTAACAGTTGATTTATTTTGAATTTGAATTTATTTTTCTCTTTTTTCATTTACAATTTTTATTTAAATATTTCTTTAGAATCATTAAAAAAATACTGTTTATATGCTTTTATTTACTCATTGCATTTGCCTTGTAAAATTAGATATTGTGACTTTATTTTCAGTGGTTAATTTCACACTACTGTAGTTCTAAAATTGATGCAATTCTTTCTATTTTAAAGTCGAGGTAGTTTTTAATAAAACACAACTTTTAAGCAAAAGCTAAATGACCTGAATATATTTTCTTGTATTGACCCTCAAATCACCCGCAAATAAGGAGATTCGATCAGGATAAACCCGACCCGAGTATTAAATGGTCACCGTATGACACTATGACTAGTGTCCACTCGATATTTAATATGTCTGTGAAAACAAATTATGGTTAAGCATACAAAAAATAATATGCACAAAATGATTATGAACTATTATGATAAACAGACGTAGTTCTTAAAGTGATAAACGTGTTTAATTAGTGATGGAAGAAAAATCCAACTAGATATTTTCAGTCCAAACTACAGTAGTTAGAAATTAGGTCCGTCAAGTTGACCCCACCCACTAACAAATTTTAGACCCAACCATACTAGGTCGTTAGTGCATCGTTAGTGCACGTTAGTGCATAAGACCCGAACGTTAGTGCTTTGTTTATAAGCGAGATATACCGAAAAAAATAAGTGGGGCCGACTTGGCGTCAATTTGCTCGCCACACACTTTCGTAAAGGTTGAACGGGTTAAACCATGTGGGTTCGTTAGTGCATCGTTAGTGAACCGTAGTGCACATGACACTAATGTTAGTGCTCTAATGGGAACAAAGGAGGAGGAAAAAAATGTGGGGCCTATTTGACGTTAAGTTGACCCCACTATAACCTTCCGTAGAGCTTTCGCCGGTTAAAGCATGTGGGTTCGTTAGTGCATCGTTAGTGCACTTTACTGCTCGCTACTCAATGTTAGTACTCTAATGCGACCAGAGAGAGAAATAAACAAAATGTTTTGGAAGTCAACTTGACGTGAAATTTGCCATTCCGTTAGTCCTCCGTAAGGTTCTCAAGAATAAAACTATGTTCATTAGTGGATCGTTAGTGAATTGTTAGTGCTCGTTAGTGCACATGATACTAACATTAGCGCTCCATTATTAAGCGAGAATTAGGAAAATATACGGGTGGAGACATCTTGACGTCAATTTGGCCTTATCCAGAAATAAATTTTAGACTCATGTTGAACTAAATGTACAAGATCGCTAGTGCAACGTTAGTGCACACGTCATTAACATTAGCGCTATGAAGATTATTGGGGTAGTATGACGTCAAGTTGACTGCCAATGCATTTTTTACTTCTCTCTCTGGTCGCATTAGAGCACTAAAGTTGAGTAGTTAACACTAGCGTGCACTGGCGATGCACTAACGAACCCACATATCTTAACCGCCGAAAGCTTTACAAGGAGGTTATAGGTAATTTGCATTGGGAAATTTAATAAAATTAGTGATTGGTTATGATCGGTATTTTTCTTTCTGTATTGCACACGCGATTCGCAGACACTATTTCCAAATGGGCCTGTTAGACGCATGTTTTTTTTTTTTAAGAATGGAACTTTAAGATAAATATACACGACTCTTGATCTCTCTCTCTCTCTTCTCTGCGTGTGTGTGTGTGTGTAAGTGTGGGTGTGTGCATGCGAGTGTGTATGAGAGAGAGAGAGAGAGAGAGAGAGAGAAAAGGGTATTATTACTATGGTAAAAATGTAATGGATATGAAACGGGATATCCCATTCCTCTCCTTAGACCAGCCCCCTTTCTGTTTGGTATGATGTTACCCCCAAATCTTAGAGAACACCCCCAAATAATTATAAGTTAATAGAAACTGTTCAAAACTCCAATTTCGACTTTACACCCCCAAACAAAAAATCCTGGCGGAATCCCTGCTATAGACCCATTATTTCTAAAGAACGCCACTTACGCGATTTACGTACACTTATCTCTGTATCTCTCTTCCTCCCTCTCTTTCTCTCTGTGTGTGAGTGTGTGTTTGCGTGCATGTTCATGTGTAAGTGCATTCTGTGTGTGTGAAAGAGAGAGAGATTTTTATTTTTCATTTTATTTATTCGTTTCATTTTATTTATTCGTTTCATTTTTTTTTCTTCTGAGTAGGTTATGAGATTTTTGTTACTAGCCATCATAGTGTATGTAACTCCCTTGCTGCTCTTTCATCCACTTAACTAACAAACTCTATGGCTTATGGAACTCGCAAGTTCATCGCCGTAGTAACAAAGGTTCGCCATTGGATTCTATCCTGGGCAATATCAAGCCAGTTTTCATCACGAACACCTACTACTAGAAGATCTCTTCTAATGTTGTCCTCCTAACGACGTATCGGTCTTCCCAATGGTCTCCTTAAATCCTGAATTCCAACTAGCCTCATCCGAGCTACATGGCCTGCCCACCTTAGTCGTCGCGATTTCATTATTTTTACAACATCTGGTGAATCGTACAGTCCGTGGAGTTCTTCATTATGCAGTCTCCTCCACTCTACCGTCATCTCGTAGCGTTTCGGCCCGTATATCTTTCTCAAAACCTTATTTTCAAATACACGTAATTTATGTTCATCTGCTAGGGTCGTACTCCAACTTTCGCAACCATAAAGTATTACCGGCAGAATAACAGTTCTGTATATTTTTAATTTCAATTTCCTTTATATTAGTCGCGATGTTAGAAGTTTTTGGACTGAATAGAAACTTGAGTTCCCCGATACTAAGCGACTTTTTATTTCTTCCGTGACTTCATTTTTGCTTGTTACATATGCTCCCAAGTATTTAAATTTGTTTACTTTCTCTATGACCTCATCCTTAATTCTTATGTTTTTATTTCCTTCATTCCCTGTGTTTCGGCTTGTTATCATCCACTGACAGATTAAAAATACCTCAAAACATTTGTCTTCCCCCAAAGCATTTCTCTTGAAACAAGAACTGCTCTAACAAACGATCCAATTAACCATTATAGTACCGAATTTAAGCTTTCGTTCATAAACAGTCTGTGTAAGATAAAGGAATAAAATTGTGAACCGTTTGCATGAAACCTCGATGGAGTAGTGGACAAGAAGCACCGAAACATAGCAGAAGATCCTGGCTTCGAATCCGTCTGAAGCCTACTGGAAAATTTAGAAGGTGTGTAACGCATATTTACGAAGGCACTGCTCAAAGTACAACCAAAATATTTATACCGGTAATCATTAACCATCTGTTAACAGGTTTAATTCTCCACTTGCGTTTACTGAAAAATATGCTCTTTTGGTATGAAATTCGGTGGGTGGAAGTTGGTAATTTGGCGGTTTGACGTAGGCCCGGCTAAGCGTCGGCTTTCGTGCAATTTCGGCGCGAATTTTACCGCCAAAGACCAGACGTCGGACCACTGAAATTTTTCTCACCAGACAGTATTGCCAGCCCATGCAAAAATCTATCTCAGCAACTACTAAAAGGTGTGTGGGTGTCGTTGCAAAAATCTTTAAAAAAGTAGCTCCATGCCGCTAAAATTGTCCTGATTGGTGCAGTGGTTCAGTGTTGCCAGACCATTTTCTAAAAAAAATAATTGTTCAAATTTCTTGAATTCAGTTAGACCTAGCTGCGCCAAACTTGGCACAAACATTATTCGACACAATACAAAATCAGCAAGATGGCTGACGTTGCTAAGCAACAATTATATCAGTGTTGCCAGTCTATTTGCTATAAAAATATTTTAAATAGCTTTCATTATATTAGTCATAGCAGCACGAAACTTGACATAAACATTATTTGATACATTAGAAACATTCTGCGTGTTTTCCCGCTCCCCACAAACCCCGTTTTCAGTGTTGCCAGCCAATGATAGTAATTTATATCATGACCTATAAGGTGTAGAGACATGTATGAGATGTCATTCGAAAGGTCTTAGCTAGACTACCTCAGTCAAAGAGCAAGTGCATGGGGAAAGATAGGTATCCGGGTTGGAAGCAGGGAGTTTGCCCCCCGAATACTTCTATCAAAAGTTATTAATAATGCAAAATAATTATTTCGCTAAGGAAAAAGGGGAAATAAAATAGCAACCAATTGTTTGTATGTCCAAAGGAACGTTTCTTAAGGAGTGGGGAGCCAAGGGGTGCTTGCCCCGACTCTCCCTATGGCTTATGGAACTCGCAAGTTCATCGCCGCAGTAACAAACGTTCGCCATTGGATTCTATCCTGAACAATATCAAGCCAGTTTTCATCACGAACACCTAGTTCTCGAAGATCTCTTCTAATATTGTCATCCCAACGACGTCTTGGTTTTCCTAATGGTCTCCTTCCATCCGGCCTTCCAACAAGGATAAAATATAATCTTCCTTTTTCCCCATCCGAGCTACATGGCCTGCCCACCTTAGTCGTCGTGATTTCATTATTTTTACATCTGGTGAATCGTACAGTCCGCGGAGTTCCTCATTATGCAGTCTCCTCCACTCTACAGTCATCTCTTCCCGTTTCGGCCTGTATATCTTTCTCAAAACCTTATTTTCAAACGCACGTAATTTATGTTCATCTGCTAGAGTCATACTCCTACTTTCGCAACCGTAAAGTATTACCGGCAGAAGAACCGTTCTGTATATTTTCAATTTCAATTTCCTTGATATTAATCGTAATGCTAGAAGTTTTTGGACTGAATAGAAACATGCGTTCCCCGATACTAAGCGACTTTTTATTTCTTCCGTGACCTCATTTTTGCTTGTTACGTATGCTCCCAAATTTCAATTTGTTTACTTTCTCTATGACCTCATCCCTAATCCTTATGTTTTTATCTCCTTCATTCCCTGTGTTTCGGCTTGTTATCATGTATTTTGTTTTATCTATGTTTACCTGTAGACCTATCTCATCGCACGCTTCTACTAAGACATCGATATTGCTTTGTAGTGCATCTACATCGTTCCCTATTAAATCTACATCATCCGCGTATACAAACAGTTGATTCAAACGACTCAATAATAGTCCCTTTTTGTCCCCTTCAATTTTAAAAATCGCATATTCTAACGCAAAGTTACACAGTAGTGGGGACAAGGCATCACCTTGTTTCAATCCGTTGCAAATCTTGAAACTATCTGACATATTATTACCTATCCGTACTCTGCTTGTGGGGTCGTTGAGACACATCTTCACTAGTTGAACCAATTTTTTCGGAATTCCATATCGTATCAGGATACTGTATATCTTTACCCTTTTGATAGAATCATATGCTTTCTTAAAATTAATGAATAGCTGGTGAACCGTCCCATTATATTCCGATTTGTTCTGCAAAATTTGTCTGAAGGCGAAAACCTAGTGCAACGTGGATCTATTTCTTCTAAATCCACATTGGTAATCTCCAATTATTTCATCTACATATACACTTAGGCGTGTTAACAGAATATTACTTAATATCTTGTAACAGGTTGGATGTAATGAGATTCCGCGGTAATAATTACAGTCCGATTTATAGCCTTTTTTTTTGTAAATCGGAACTATTATTGAGGTATTCAATTCCTTGGGGAGCTCCTTCTTTCTCCATATAGCACTTATCAAATTATGTAGTTTCTTGATTAGTGCCGTTCCTCCTGTTTTAATTCTGCTGGAATATTGTTTACTCCTGGTGATTTGAAATATTTCAATTTCATTACCGACATTTCGATCTCGATCTCGCTAGGTTCGGGAATCCACGGTTCTGCGGGATGGATTTCAAATTCTTCTGTTTGTTTTCCCCGTTGTGTACATTAAGAAATTTGTCGAAATAACTTCTCCACACGTCGACAGTTTTAGTCGGATCCGCCTGAAGATCTCCACGTTCATTTCTAATCATTCCTAATATTGGCTGGTAACCTTTTCTTAACGAGTTTACCCCTTTGTATAGATCTCGTATGTTATTTCTCTTCCCGTTTTCCTCTATCTCCTGAAAGTTCTGCGTCAGATATTCTTACCCATCGTTCCCTGGTTTGTTTTCGGTCCTCAAGACGCTTAAGGCATTCTTCATCAAACCATTGTTTGTTTTTCTGTTGTTTCTTCTCACCTACACGTTCCTTCGCTGCGCTCTTAATTGTTTCTCGAATTGCCTCCCACATATTACTTACATCAATTTCATTATTAATATCATCATTATTATTACTCGAGTCGGCTAGGATTTCGAACCTATTTAAGAGTTCCAGTAGGTAATCTGCTTTCATGATTGGATTATTCAATCGTTTAACTTCGAATTTCAGTTGTTTTGACTCCTGGCTTTCTCTGTTCGCGATGCATAACTTTTCTCTTACTTTTGTGATCACTAATTGATGGTTGGTGTCACCTTCCGCTCCTCTGTACGACCTAACATCCATTATGTTAGTATCTCTTCGTCTATCTACTAATGCGTGATCGATCTGGTTGAGAGTTTTGCCGTCCGGAGATACCCATGTGTATTTGTGTATATCTTTGTGTTCAAAGTACGTGCTCTTTACTACGAGTCTTTTTGAAATCGCAAAAGTTATCAGTCTTTTTCTCCATTGTTTTTGGTCTTTTCGTGAAAGCTGTATTTGCCTACAGTAGGTCTATATTTTTATTCCCTCCCTACCTTTGCAATGAAATCACCCAACACAATTTTCGAATTATACTTCGGCATTTGGTCAAACAGCCTTTCTAGCTCATCGTAGAATATATCTTTGTCGTTATGAGTAGCCACCTCGGTTAGAGCATAGACATTCAATAAATACGTGTTGCCCCATCGAGTACGAATTCTATATTCTGAACCGCCTGAAGAATACTGTTCTTAATGAGGAATCCTGTCCCGAAATCGTGAGACTGTGTTCTCCCGTAGTACTTGCCCTGTGGGATGCTATCTTGATCCTCCCACCGATCTTCTTGTATCGCTAATATGTCTAGCTCGTACTTCTCGGTCTCTCGTACCGCCACCTGAAGAGCGCCCGTTTGGTATAATGTTCGTACGTTCCACGTTCCTATTCTAAGGACTTTCTTAATCATGTTCTTGGACCCCCCTGAAGAAGTCCACACCCGGAGATCCGAATAAGGGACTAGCTTAAATCCGGAATATTTTACCTCAGGAGAATTCATGAACCATCTGTTACTATTTCTTGATATGTTTGAGAGGTAGAGTTGTCAGCTCTACGACCTCGCAGTAAAGGCAGATAATCAAGTTGTCGTCCTTTGTCCACCTCTTAACCTTGCCGATGTCATTTATCTAGAGCCTCATAGTGGTAATGGTGATGCTGCTTCCCTTCACCATGATATATTTGTTCGGGGTTATCTTCCCCTAGCCTTTGCAGTAAGGGAAAAGTGAAATATATTAGATAACCATTAATAGGCCTATTCCTCAAGAACGGAGTTTTCAGTGTAGCCATCTCATGCCAAAAATATATCTCATGAACCTTATTTTATCAAGAGACCGAGGCTCTTTCCATAGTTGATAGAATCGCAGCTCTAACTTGTTTCGTAATACCTCAATTAGGAATCTAAGACTCATATGTGCAAATGAGCACTTACGAACTTGACGTCAAGTTGACCCCCACCCACAGTTTTTCTTTATATCTCGCTTAGAAATGGAACATTAATGTTCGGGTCGTATGCACTAACGATGCACTAACGACCCTGTATAGTTGGGTCGGGATGGGTCTAAGTATTTGTTAGTGGGTGGGGCCAACTTGACGGACCAACTTTACAAAATATTCTATTCCAGTTATAAAAAAATAGCGCAAAACTCAAGTGATAATATGGCATAGGTCCAAACTCTGAACTCTGGATTTAACTGTCGGGTTCCAGCTCTCTTTAATTTGGACCCCGGGTTGAATTTTGCCTATAATTTTAGTTTGGGTTGAGCGCAAAACTTTTTGTTGGTGGCGCAAAAAAGCGCAAAACTCAGTAGATAATATGGCATAGGTCTGAACTCTGGATTTAACTGTCGGGTTCCAGCTTTCTTTAATTTGGACACCGGGTTGAATTTTGCCTATAACTTTAGTTTGGGTCGAGCGCAAAACTTTTTGTTAGTGGCGCAAAATGCGCAAAACTCAAGTGATAATATGCCATAGGTCCGAACTCTGAACTCTGGATTTAACTGTCGGGTTCCAGCTTTCTTTAATTTAGACTCTGGGTTGAATTTTGCCTATAACTTTAGTTTGGGTAGAGCGCTAAACTTTTTGTTAGTGGCACAAAATAGCGCAAATCTTAAGTGATAATATGGCATAGGTTCGAACTCTGAACTCTTAATTTAACTGTTGAGTTCCAGCTTTCTTTAATTTGGACCCCGGTTTGAATTTTGCGTATAATTTAGTTTGGGTCGAGAGCAAAACCTTTTGTTGGTGGCGCAAAATAGCGCAAAACTCAAGTGATAATATGGCATAGGTCCGAGCTCTTAACTCTTAATTTAACTGTCGGGTTCCAGCTATCTTTAATTTAGACTCTGGATCGAATTTTGCCTATAACTTTAGTTTGGGTCTAGCACAAAACTTTTTGTTGTTGGCGCAAAATAGCGCAAATCTCAGGTGATAATATGGCATAGGTCCGAACTCTGAACTCGTAATTTAACTGTCGGGTT
>JAGDQP010014750.1:0-16108 GCA_022664845.1 Lepisma saccharinum | reverse complement strand
CATAGGTCTGAACTCTTAATTTAACTGTCGAGTTCCGGTTTTCTTTAATTTGTACCCCGTGTTGAACTTTGCGTAAAATATAGTTTGGGTCGAGAGCAAAACCTTTTGTTGGTGGCGCAAAATAGCGCAAAACTCAAGTGATAATATGGCATTAGTCCGAACTCTGAACTTTTAATTTAACTGTCGGTTTCCGGATTTCTCTAATTTAGACTCTGTGTTGAATTTTGCCTATAACTTTAGTTTGGTTGAGTGCAAAACCTTTTGTTGGTGGGGCAAAAAACCTGAAAACTCAGGTGATAATATGGCATAAGTCCGAACTCTGAACTGTGGATTTAACTGTCGGGTTCCAGCTTTCTTTAATTTAGACTCTGGGTTGAATTTTGCCTATAACTTTTTTTTTGGTCGAGCGTAAAAATCTTTATTGGTGCCGCAAAAAGCGGAAAGCTCAAGTGATAATATGGCATAGGTCCGAACTCTGAACTATTAATTTAACTGTCGGGTTCCAGCTTTGTTTGATTTGGAGACCGGGTTGAATTTTGCCTATAACTTTAGTTTGGGTTGAGCGCAAAACGTTTTTTTGGTGGCGCAAAAAAGCGCAAAACTCGGGTGATAATATGGCATAGGTCCGAACTCTGAACTCTTAATTTAACTGTCGGGTTCCAGCTTTTTTTTAATTTGAACCCCGGGTTGAATTTTGCCTATAACTTTAGTTTGGGTCGAGCGCAAAACTTTTTATTGGTGGCGCAAAAAAGTGCAAAACTCAAGTGATGAAATGGCATAGGTCCGAATACTGAGCTCGGTTTTCTGGTTCCAGCGTGAAGTTGGAATCCGATTTGATTTTTGCCTATAACTTTATTTTGGGTGGAGCGCAAAACTTTTTATTAGTGTCGCCAAAAATCGAAAACTAGCGCAAAACTTCTGATAAGTTTTTTTGTCGGGTTCCATTTTCGGGTTCCAACTTCACAGAGCTCTTTAAGTTTGCATACTCAAGTACCTATAGTGATGTGAGATGGAAAATTTTCCACTATATTTTTCCGGAAATTTTTCCGTTCTAAACAGATATCCACTTTCAAATATAAACTCCACATTAAGCACGAAAATTGATTGAATTCATGTATATCAACATTTAAATAATAACAAATTATAACTCTCCACAAACAACTTATCATAACTAGAACCACTAAGCTGCGGCAAAGCTGGTGTGCTATCCACTGCTCCGCGCGGGGCTCAAATATTTCGTATTTGATTATGAAAAAATTACATTGTGTTTCTGTGTGTACCAAATGCAGGCAAAATAAATGCGTGTTAGTTCCTATTTAATGAAAAAATTGCATTAAAATTCCTTATGAAGAAGATTTTAAAATAAAATAAGAAGCTCAGCGCTGATTTTATTGTATTGAACACTCATAAATCTTAAGTTCCATACAGTCAAAAAATATATCTTAATGTGATTAAAATGTCTGATACAATCGGATCATATTCCTTACGTCATAAAAATCGGTGTTTTTCTTTCTTTCCTAGTTTCATTGCGCAAAGAATTGTTGTCGGCCGCTTTCACAGACTCTTAATCACACGCTTATTCCACGTAGAAAAATAAACAGAAACAATGCAGTCTGATAAGTCTAAAACGTCCTTTGTGCTTTGGATTTTTGCGCAGTTCTGTGTATTATTGTTTTACTGCACTATTGATACAAAACGAAGTGAGCTCTTATTGCGTATAGACTGAATCTTGTGGATTTTCTTCAGATCCCAGTTTGAACAATCAATCAAAATAGCTATTAGAAACAGTTTTGAACTATTTTCTTTATTCTGCATTGTATTCTTGTTCAAATTTGTGACTGCCTAATTATAAGAAGACTGGTGTGTGAAAACACTTCAAAGAAATTCGTGAAGGACTAGAAATTGTGGGTAAGTGTTTATATTGTGGGCAAACATATGGAAACAACGCTACAAGAATGACAAAAACATCTGACAAAGTGCAAGAAATGTCCAGAAAAAACGCGGTGCTCTTTTTCGAAAACGGAGAAAGTAGTAAGTGTTCCACAGGCTAAAGTTCGAAAATTAAGTGCTTCTCAGTGGCACAACCACAAATTTTCGTTTGGGGGGGGGGGGCAAGTATCGGTGTCATTGATGGATATATATATATACGCAGATCCAGGATTTGCTAAAGGGTATACGTGCCATTTCATCTAGTGTACACTTCGATGGTCTCATTTTATCCAGTGTAAAGGTGGCGACAGCCTTGGATCTGCACTTGTAAATACATATATATATATATGAATAAATTTGTAAGCACGAAATGAACTTTACCCAATTAAGCATTAACGATAGATGTGAATAAGTTACTGTAAATGGAAATATTTTTTACTCTAACGAATATATATGAGTTTCTCATCGTTAGATTCGAATAGTTACCGAATTTCAACATGTGACCAAAATATAGCATTTTCTTCTTAACTTCAAAAAATAAAATTTTAACGTGGTTTGCAAGGGTACTGGACCACTGTGGGCCAGCTGTTTGACTTCAGTCCTTCGGAGCTTCGTGCCAGGGAGTATTTTTTTTTTAACAACTAAAACTTTAAGCCATGTTTAAGCATTGAATTTAACCTGTCCTAAAATAATTATACTAGATCTAATTACATATTGTCCACTAGCGATGATTAAGGGGTGGTGGTGGAGGGCAGTTGCCTCCCAGTTCTTACCGTCGCACTATATACTGTACTCTTAATATTAAATCTATAATGGTAAAATTTTGCCCCCCTAGCCATCTCCCGAGTCTACACTGTAAAAAATTCGTAGGAAAATTTACAACATTCGGTGGCAATCTGTTTGTCGCCGATTTTTTACAGTGCAGCACCCACTCGATGCCACTGGACATATTACAAGACATATGAATTGATCTATTTCTTATCCATAAACCTAGTTGACTTTTTAGTCTTCTTGGACAATTTCTCAGTTACAGACTCGATTGGAATCTTCGTCCCTTTTTCGTTTACCTTATGTTCTAACACATCGAGTAGAGTTTGTTGGTGCTTCATTATCCGTCAAAATGTTCTCATATACAGCGCACCCAAACAAACAAATTCAAACAATATATGATTTCTAGAAAAATAAACGACAACACACTATCTATTCGCTATTACAGGAGCGAATTCAGGATTTGAGTGTGTATGTATGGGAGGAAGGGGGTGCACAAGGTTGTAAATACCAAGAGATTTTATTTACTTATTTATTTTATTTACTTTCAAACTATGGGATGAGTTTTATTTTACTTTTGAAATACAAAACAAATCTACATTCTGTTTGATGGGGAAGTGATTCCCCCTGTCTCCGCCTCTGCGCTATTGTTCCATCTTGCTTAACTAACTTCTGCACGGAACAATTCCATCCTCTAGTGGTGTAAATCTAAAGTTGTGTCAACAGTTCTGTAACTAGCATTTGGCGAAGATTTCAAAAAAAAATTTTTTCGCATTTACCTAAAAAAAAGTGCCCTTTTTCTACACTCTGTTTTCATTATGAATTGCTTTTGCTTGACAATGCTGAATCGGCGAACCAAAAGGAATTGCTATTGCGGCGAGCGAGGAAAGAAAGAAATAGTCGTCAAAGAATCCTGAAATTGTTTTTAAGGAAAGGAGACATTTGAAGCTGCTTCTGTTATAAAGGAATATATTTAAGCGTAGAAATAACGATGTATCAGAATAAGAGTAGAAAGTATTTTTTTAGGAGGGGTACAAGGCAGTGGTGGCGAATGATCAAATTAGAGGTGAACTACTAATACACCCCAGGAATTTCATATTTCCAAAGAAAAAACATAGAAGGAAATTGTTCCCTTTCCCCCTCATGATACCAGAGATGGCGAGATAATACCTGCTAGGGTGTTCTTAACTCATGAACTACCTGAATTCAATCTTCAAGCATCATTAACTGTGACCCACGACCCACCATAACTAATTAGGACCTCAACCCACTGAGGGCCTCTATTGGCCCATGATAAATGACCTCAGGACTTAGATATCCCATTTTCTTCTCCATCTAGGGACCACATGTTCTAGCTTAAAACGTCACTTAAGAAAACTTATTCAGGGTGACACACTACCCGCCGTGACCAGAGATGGAGTAGGTCAGGAGACGTGGGTCAAATAAATTTTCCTAACTGAAGTTTTAAGCTAAACTCTATGGTCTGTGTATGGAAAGAAAATGGGACTGCGAGGACGCGTTTGTTATGGGCCGAAAGACACTTTCAGTGGGTTGAGGGTCCAATTGGTGATAGTAGATGGTGGGTCGTGGGTCAAGCGTGGGGTCACATTATGTATGGTGGTTGAAGATTGAATTACGGTAGCTCGTGGTTTAAGAAAGCTCTAGGAGGTGGTGGGTCATAGTGAGTCGTGGGTCATTGTAGGCTATGGATCAACTATTCTTTGACGCCATCTCTGCATGATACAAGGTATAGTTGCCTACTACCCACCTTCTTCAAAAGGTACCCTGTGTTTCCCCTCCGTTACTGCGAACCTGTTAGAGTATGTGCATGAGCGATGTTTGAGTTTGTCTCCTGGGGGACACCTTTCGGGGGGTTCTCCCGCGGGAAACTTTTTAAAAGTTAACATAAAGCTCGTCTTTGAGCGTTTCTTGAGAATTTTTAGCAAATTTTTATTTTTCTTCAGAAAGTTTAAGTAAATACCCCCATGCCCCCATGAGGGTATTGTTCGCTGTTGAAATTAAGCTTTGTTTAACAAAATTGTTTTAAGCTAGTGATGTGACTGACAAACATATCATAGAGAGAACATTATCAGAAACACACATTCACGACCAAGGGGCGTAATGATAGCCCCCGCGGTGCTGGGGGTCATCCTATTTGGGGGCTCCCTTTTCTCTAAGGTTAATGTGCTAAGATTGGGCTGGGGCCTCATATTCTGCTTTGCGAGGGGGCGAACTTTCCACCACGCTACTGGCACGACCACAGGATATTTTTCAGGAGATGGGACAAAAGATGCACAAACTAAAAGCTCTTGTAACCCTTATAAAAAAAATAAAGGATTATAATTGGAAAACAAAAGTATCGACAACTCCATGAAAGTTAGCTGCATTGAAATGCTGGGTAACACAAAAGCACTTGTGTGAACAGGAACGGCGCTAGCTTCCCACAGTTGGGGAGGGGGCACAAGAGGAGTATAAGAGTGGGTTGTGGGGCAATTCAAACATAATACAAACTGTGTAATAATAATACAAAATATTACATGTCATCTACAATTTCTGAGAGACACAAGAAGGGGACCGAGGAAAAATTTAGGGGCCACGTTCTCCCCTGGCAACAGCCTATACAATTTTACAATTTCAAAAATCCAGGTAGGGCAAGGCAATGACTCCCTCTTTCCGATTGCCGGCGTCCATGGAGAGTATCCACTGGACTGGATACACATTTGATTGGTAGCTATACAAATTGAGCTAGTACTTACTTGTTCCCATCGTTTCGGTCTGCAAATCTGTTCTTTCTTCATCTTTCTATCTTATAAATGTTAATAGCTCAAACAATGTTTGCTGTCGCTTCATCACCGTCTAAACTAAACTTACTCAAATCAAAACAAGAAATGTTAAGAACTTGAATGAGGACTGAACATATTCCCAGCCAGTTCCAGGCAGATTGGCAGAAGTTTATGCGCTACAATCAAAATAAGTTTTCTCTAGTGGATTAAATGTGAAAGATTGAGCTATTTCCTTTTTTCGTCTCTGTATTGGTGAGATAATAAACCATTTTAAAAATATATGTGTATATTCATTTTCTTTTATTTGAACAGTAGACTATCTTTTTCCCTTTGGCTTCTTTGTGCTTAACAATCCTGAGGAATCAAAGAAACCGCACTCTTGACTTATGAAAAAAATGAGACGGAAATAAAAACTGGTTAAAAAAAACATTTTTTTTTTCAAACGCTCACAACTATATATAATTACTAAAACAATTGTTTACTATGAATGAAAACATGTATAACGAAAATTCAGAGTTGTTTTAGCGTTAAATGTGACACCAAGGCATTGGGTCATTTCCGTATGAATTATTAATCTGGAAGTATTAAAATATTTGGATACTACATTTCCATACTAACTTTTGATACCTTGGGAGTCCAGCTTCATGGAGGTCATTTTATGCCACATATCATGCAAATTTTAAAGCCACGTATCACCCTCTTCTTGATTTCTCAGTTTCAACGGCAAAATTATCCATGTTCCCCGGTGCAATTTCCAAAATTTTGGTACCGTCGTGTTTGTCTCGTCACATACTGTAAGAATCAAGCGAGAAAAATTGGGGCACGCTGTACTCCCTCCCGTTAATTTTTCAACTTCAACTTTAAAATTTCCCAAATTACCCATGTTCCCTGTGCAATTTCCAAAATTTTGGTACCGTCGTGTTTGTCTCGTCACACACTACAAGAATCAAGCAAAAACACTTGGGGCTCCGTTTGCTTCCCTCCAACCAAATTTTATTAAAAATTGTAAGTACCAAATAATTTTAATTATTTGATTTTGTCCTTTTGCTATTTTAATAAACATTAATTGTGTGTAAGTGTAACTGTAAGTCTGCCTGTAACATTGATTTTCTCACGTTTGCGATATAGCGTTTAAAAGCTGAAATTAAACGACGCGTACGATTTGTGTCAGAAGATGCTCTAGCACGCGAAGATAGTGCTAAATTTTAACGTGGACCATAGGCAAAACAAGGTTGGGTATCACTGATCAACAGCAATTGCTTTGTACGTGAAGAGGCCTCATTAACCAATTTAACTTACCTCACGATAACCGAACTTATGAAGAAATCTGCTGTGATTTAAGCAACGCCTTAAACAACTGCTTTTTAGTGCTCTATTTCATACATACGTGAATGTGAAGCAGATGGCATACTTATATTCCTCTAACCAAGTTTCAGCCAACATTTCTGCAGCGTTCAGACGGTATTAATTTCGCCGTGTTTTGAGGTTCTCGTCGCACTATGTGCCTGTCGCCGTCACAGGTGAAACATCGCTTTAAAATAAATCAGTAGAGCACCTGGATGATGGTCGTTGAGGCAATAACTATGTTGTCTCAGGACTCTTACTTGTGCGCTTGACTGTAATGGGATGGTTAAAAAAGCACAACTCTCCACAACCTCAATATTTATTATAATGCATAGATTATAGCGATTGAACCATAAGCACTCCGTCTTGGCTAGTGAGTTTCCCGCGGAGCTTGGAATAACGGAGAAATAGGATATTAGGCCACTATTAGCAATCTGCGTTCACGATTGTCTGTATCGTGAGGCAAAAGGGCCTCAATCAAGTTCACTTGCCCCGGACCCCAGAATGTCTTACGCCGCCATTGCCCACATAGATCATGAAAATATATCCATCCAATCAGTGATTATACAAAACTATATATAACGCAAAATACGTGTATAATTATATTTTTTGTTTTACTTAATAGTTTACAGTTAATGTTATAATAATAACATGAAAAGAAAGTGGTTAGTTCTACAACCTGAAAACTGTTCCTTTGAGTTGTGGGTACAAAATTCCAATTTTGCACCCACAATTTTTGAGAGACAATGATGAACCCAGAGTTGGGTTTAGAGGGGCGGTTCTCTGCTTCCCAGTTCTTGGGAGTAAACAGGTTAATAGAAACAAACTGAAGGTAACATATGAATCTCTGGGTCCATCACTGCCTCTGAAAAATAGGTGGTATAATGTATCCCCAATTTTTTAGAATCAGTTATGGGAACAGGGATTCATATTTTACCATCGTTTTTGTTTCTAATACTACGTTCCCTCTCAAGAACTGTCAGGCAAAGAATCGCTCCTATAAACCCAACCCTGGGTTCGCCACTGCCTCTCAAAAATTGTGGGTACAAAATTAAAATTTTATACACACAATTAATAAGTACAGTTTTTACGGTGTACTCATTTCAAATACACATAAATACTCTTGTTTACCGCCAAATCAGCTTCCTTGTTATGACATTAATTAAATACATAATTTATAGATATTTTAATTTTCTTTGAGTTCATAAATCACCAAATTAACACAAATTATTTAAAATTATAGAAATTGAGTCTGACTCTGAGACATCCAACTATATATGATTTTATTTTATTATGTATTCAAAATATAAGAAGAAATGTTTTCTTTAAAGAGATTTATTCCTGTGACGTCTGTTTAGGTTCTATAACTCGATTATACGTATTTTCTGGAAGTTGCTATCTCACCAAGGATTCTTTGTTTTTCGGCAAAAATCGTAAAATCGAGAACACGAAAATGCTTTGAAATTATAATGTACTGTACATCTGTCATTCATACCTTTTATTCTTTAAACATATAATGTCCCTTTCGTTGGTTAAGGGAGATCGGAAAACTAGGACATTTAGCAGTATTGTTTTAAAATCCACCGGACGCCTGTTTAAACCTCTAAAGAGAGAGCATATCCGGGTAAAAGAGGATGTCTGTTCACCCCCTCATATGTTTAGTAAAAAGTTTATTTGAAGCATATGTGTAAATAGTTTTCACGATCCTATATATTCAGCGAAAAAACAACAATGGAGGCTCGACAATTCCCTCAGAGGATGTGGTCAAAGTTTGCCGGGAAACAGAAAAGTGTATCAGAAGTCTTCTGAATAAAAATGTACTAGACTCAACCATAGTTGACGCGGTAACCAGGCCCGAAATCTAACCCGATTGACCCAGCCTTTCCTGTGGATTTGTGATACTTATATAGTGCTCTAGTTAGAAAATTGTCGGCGTCGAATTTTTCGTGCTCTGGGAATAAAATACTTGTCTCGGTCAACACCTGAAGGAAATACCGTTCAAACGTAACAGTGTATAATAAGGAAAGAATATAATTTCTGCCCTGCTTTCCTAGTCCGGGTCAGGCCAGGTTACAAGCATAGACCCAGTGACCCGGTCTTAAATTTGATGCGCTGATCCGTTTAAGCTCTGCAACGGTACTAAGAAGAATTTTTTTTATTTTTTTATTTTGGGACCCTCTGACCACCCCTACCTCTTAGCCATCTCGGCTCAGCCCCGCTTCGCGCATTTGAAATTCAGCGAACTAAAAGTGTTCTCCACGGGACTGGGGCAGGCCATCCCCGGTATTCGTCTTCCTGCTTCTGCCCCTGACACGGCGCCGAAGCACGGAGTCGGCAGGACCTGTTGTTCCTCAAGGTATTGTTTACATAAAAAAAGAGAAAATAATAGCAAAGAGAGGGGCCGGGGAAGTTATTTTAGCCTGGCTCCCGCTGGCAAATCCAGGCCCTTTTTCCGCGATTGGGGGAATTTCTTTTATTTTTTTTTTCATTTCAGTTTACAATACGTACATACATGGACCTGAGCTGTAACAAAATATAATCATATAGTAAGTACACTGGTGTTAGTGGTTTAATGTATTAAATTTATATTATTTATTTGGGTTACATTTTACTATTATTTATTAATGTTTTTCACTTTATTAATTCCTGCTTTTATGTTGTGACTTCAGTATTTTCTTAAGTGTCTTCCTTACTAATCCTATATATCGGTATTATTAGTCCTTACATAGTTGTCTAGTTATTATTGTTAGTATCAGTTTTTTTTCATTTATACAGTTAAAATTACGTTATTGAAAACACTTCCCGCATGTGCTATCTGTATAACTATCTTAATAAAAATTTATACTTCATTTTCCGTAATCTACTCATTAATGATATATAAAATATTTCTAAAGAAGCAATTCAAATACAAAATACAAGGACACTAAACAATCATTCATTTATATGGACTTCAGTTCCTCTATCTATACATTTTAAACCAAAATAAAAATTTTCATCAGCAAATTATCACAATAAGTTTTAATAATAGTTTACATTTACATTTAATTCCCTATGAATTGCTCCGTATCAGAATTTAATTTTTATCCTTCACCTATCTACTCTATGCTAATCCTAACTATCCTAACTTAACTTTCACTCTCATCATCCATTGTCACCAGGGAAGTCAGCCGTTAAAGTTCATTCCAGGGGGCTGGGACACACCCTCCACATCCGTATAGATTGGGGCCTATCCTGGAAGTTTCTTCACAGCCGAATCTTCAACTGCAGCGCACATTCACACTACACTTCATACTTCTTTCGAATTGCACATCACTATTAACTTTGCCAATCCAGTTACCTCGGTACTCTGTTTACCATCCATATCCATAGTATTGGTAGTCAGGCACTGGGGGCTTCTTCGCGGATGAGTAATCGTTAATCCCGAAAGTTCTCGCACTCACGCACTCCCGCAACGCTAGACGGCTGGCCTCGGGGCATACTGGTTTCGGTTCGCGATTTAGCGTTGAGTCCTCACAATTTTGTAAGAACCACAGCCGTGGAAGAGATGTTTAATCCACAAAGTTCGTGTGAATTCTAATATGTGAGTTTCCCGCATTACGCTTCTCCCGCACCGCGTATTCCCCTTGGTGCCCGGATCGCGCGCGTCACACATTCTTCGACTACGTTATTTACATTATTTACAATATGCATTGTTTCCCGTTTTCATTCCTGGTCATATATGTTCCTCCTCATTCTCCTCATATAGATTTCTTTCTCCTTATATCAGATAATGGTAGTCAACAGATCTAGGGAGGTTCTTTTGATGTCATCTTCGATTATTTCGCGTATGTCAACGTTCTTTAGTTCATTTCTCAAATCCACAATTCGAGCATCAACAGTTTCATCCGCCTTCACCTGATTTTCTGGGCAATGGAGAACCACATGCTCGGGTGTTGAAAGTTGTCCGCAAGAACACTCGGGGGATACCACTATCTTTAGTTCATGTAATTTCGATTTGTATGGTCCATATCCACTTAGGAAATGCATCGAGCCCTTATCTGGGTTCCAATTGGTCCATTTTAAACGTTGTTCATTCAGGGGTATTATTCCATACAACCGTCTTGATTTTCCGGAATTTTGCCAATTTCTTTGCCAAATTTGATTTATTTTATTATTAATGTTTTTTTATATCTTGTGGAATTTCCCGCAAAATTTCCTATCGATCCCCCCGGCGGCAGTGTCGCTTCTATTGCCCGAATTGTGGAATTTTTTAGTTCTTCAGCCAAATTATCTAAGTTGATATTCGGTGTTATTTGTGGTAGTATCATGTTTGCTTCAAATTTATTTTTGTTCATCCGCAAGATGTTATAGCGTATTTGTTCACCTTCTTCGACAATGCTCCGTGCTGCTTCCGGTTTAGATACCGAGACTATAAACTTGATTGCATTATGATCGCTACTAGTATTCCCGTCCAACACTTGCCATTCACTAATTTGATTAGCCAAATTGGTAGTTGTAAGCGTCACATCAGTGTTTGTCCAGGCACCCGCTGAGCCCCGAAAGGTTGGGGATTCTCCTTCCTGGTTTGCTATTACTAATTCATTTGCCATAATTAGATCTTCAAGGGCTTCGCCTCTCCTTCTGTCTCGATCTGTTAGCACATTACTGAACCACATGGGGGATTTTGCGTTAGCATCCATTGTTATTAATATTTTATGATTCGAATATTCGCTTATCATGGTGTTTAGCTTGTACAAAAAGGGTTCAATATCATATTGGTATTGGCAATAAATGTTTATTATTATTATTATTTTTTCTTTTTCAGTTAATATTTCCGCACAAGTAGTCCACTCATCTGTGTACTGATGAATCTCTAATAGCTTATACTTTTTGTTAAAGTTTACAATTGCAGATTCTGGTTTTCGATTCTTGTTAGATATTATAATTTCAGCGTTTGTGGATAGTCCCGTTAATCGGCCTTGATAAGTGTACGGCTCTTGTAAGCATAAGATGTCAATTTGGAGTTCTTCTGTAATTTTTCTTAATTCGGAACCAACCAATCGAGAACCTTGTCCGTTAAGCTGCAGCACAGAGCACTGTTCCTGCTGCATTCTATCTGGGATGTCTTGTATGTGCATAGCACCGCGGCCATAACTCTCTCAAGTTCAAGACCGCCCTACCATGGGCCTTCACGAAATCTCGGTGGACCTCGTTTAAATCTAGGAATTCGGCTCTTCTTTCGAAGACTTCATCGACCAGCAACAAAAGCTCCCCGGGATCCGTTGGTATGTTGTTCCTTTTCAGCGTTATTCTATTGACAGCGTTTGGTATTGGAAAAGTTATTCGTTCTCCTTCATCCTGCAGGTCCCTAACCAAATGTCTCAGGGCAACAACTAAGATCTGTGGGTCTTCTAATATTGATAATTTGCATGCCTTTTCTTGTATTCCATAATTCCAATTTTGGGTCATGAATGGTTTCTCTAATGATTCTTTTCGTTTGCTTTCTTGTTTTCTTGATATTGTTTCCTCTTTCCCTTCTTTTTGGGGGTTTTCTTCGCTGTTGTCTACAATGTCAACACTCGGTTCTGCCAAGATTTCTTCATTCATGTTCTTACCACGAACATTTGAATCTTCCTTTATTCCTTCAGCAAATTCAACGCATTGATTTCCAGTTCTATCGCTTGGTGTAAAAAGTTGCAGCCATCTTCGTCGCCAAGTTTTCTTTTTTCAGTTTGTACCCCAATCTCCTTTTTATTCGTTACGTTAAGTTCGTCCTCGTTTTTGTTTTCCCTTATCCTTCTTCTGAATTCAATTAGCCTATTCCTGTCTCTCTTCTTTTGTGATGGAGATTTGTTTTTTACTTTTCTTTGTTCCAAAAATGTTTGATATTGATCGTCTTCTAATGTATCTGTTGAGTGACTAATCTCCATGCCCGCATTAGAATCTGATGACATTGTTTAATTTCGTCCTCAAAGTCTGAGTTTTGTATCTGGAGTATTAATTTCTGCTGTTCTTGTTCATGGAGAATTATGTTTGTGTCTAGTTTTCTTCTTCGTGGATAAAAAATACTGAAGGTTCCTTTATCGCTACTAATTAGGTTTTTCATTATTCGTTTGTCTGGTACAAACATTTTAAAAATTAATTTTTTACCTTCTTTATTATATTCCTCGAATTCTTCAAGAACTTGGTCAGGGTTTCACCTCCATAATCCCATACCAATGCACGGGATATTTATGTCTATTTTCTTCTCCAATTTGACTCCCTGGTAGTACACCAGCACGGTTTGAAGATCTTGTTTAAAATACTCCTTGGTTGATCTTACGTGAATAAATTGACACCCATATTTATTCTCAGAATAATAAATAATTACCTCGCTGCAATCGCTTATGCTAATTTTCAATTGTTTCATTTCTTCCAAATTAAAGTCAGTGTGGGATTCAACCACATCCACAGCGAATCCTCTCGGAAAGGTTGTCAGATCTGGATTTATGAAATGCATTATTATTTGTTTTTCTCGTTTACAATTTAGCCAGTCTTCAGTTATTGTCAGTGAGTTTCGTTATATGTCTCCTCTATTTTCCCCAGCAATTCAATAAACTTTCTTTCTTCGTCTTTAACAACCCAAGTCATTTCCTTAATCCATATTCTAGCTCGTTGTAGATCTTCAGTGATTCTAAAATCCATAATTTGATTTAATAATCAGTCTCGCTTCGAGTATCTTGTACGTCTGGCAGTCCTTTAGTTCTTTAGCTTTGCATTCTTTTCTTCTTAGTTTGCAGGGTATACAAGTGGCTGGTTGATTTTTTCCCCGCAATTTTCTCGTCGATGTCCTTTTTCTCCGCAGTGTGTACAGACTTCGTCGTCTCCGCAAAATCGAGTTGTTTGACCGAGGTCTCTGCACTTAAAACATTTAGCTACAACTAAAAAGTCTTTGTGCATATGGCTCGTATAGTTTATGTAGAGCCTTGGCTTAGACATTAATAGTTCTCTTGTCCTCGGGGCAACCTCAATCACCACGTGACAGGTCCTCTTATTTTTGGGCCCTGTTCTAAATTTTACTCTAGTGTCCCTCATTGCCTTCTGCGCCTCTTCTTCATCATCTATGTTTGTATTAATAAATTTCCTCACAATTTCCTCATCCTTCAGATCAGATTCCACGTTATATACTATGATCTGTGGATTGCGCTTCTTCTGTTCCTCTACATTGAATGTTTTCTTTATCCCTTACTTGTTAATTATTTTATTTGCATCTTCTTTAGTTTTGGCCTTAACAACCATTAAGTTTTTTCCCGTAAAAATCGTTGCTCTTATCTTGTCTTTCTCCGAATTGATAGTCTCTAGCCAGCTCGATCTTAATTGGGCTAAGGTCTGTCCGACTTTCGGTCTTACAAAAAATATGGTTTTTCTCTGTCTGTAATCACAGCAATTTTCTGTGCTCACTCTGATATTGGTGGTCTTTTCACAGCATCAGCGAAGGTCGGTGTTTTCTGTCCGAATTTGTCCAAAATTTAATTCTCTTTCTTCATTGTTTCTCTCCAATTTTTTCCCTAAATCATTAAGGTTCCTTTGCTTATCTTCCTCAGCTTTCATTCGTATAATTCTCTGTTAGAGTTCAGCGCAGCTTGCTGTAATAGCTGTAATCTCAGTGAATCTTTTTTCCACTTGTTTACGCAATATGTTATTTTCCTCTGTTGTTCGTCCCCTCCAGTTTAGCTGCCGTTTTTTCCTGGTTATGTTTGTCTTTGAGTTCTTCGCGTAACCTTTGTATTTCCCCTTCTTGAATTTTAATCCTTTCTCTTTGGGCAATTTCCTGCGTAGAGGTTGTTTGTGATTGCGCCAAAGCGAGTTCTTCCGTGAGATTTTGTATCTTGTGCTCATGGTATCTTCTTTCTTGTACTAATTTCTTCCCTTTTGTCGCTTCAAGTTCTTCAGTCTCCTTTCTTCTTTCTACCAGCCTTCCCTAGAGCAGCTCAATTCTACCGAGCCATTTTGTCAATATCCTTATTATCCGTTCCCTTTGTGCTTTACCACCTTCTTGACATTTAGATTACTATCGATGCATTTTATTGCTTTCATATATTGTTGTATATAGTCAGCTTCCAGTTTGCTCAATTCTGCATCCGTATCATCTTCTTCATCACTTGATTCCTCTTGATCTTTGGGTTTCTTTTGTTTTTCTTCCTCTCCTTCTAAAGGTGATTCTAGTTGTCGTTTGCCTCTGTTGGGTTCAGTTGTTTCTTATATGGATTCTACATCCATGCTTAGTTCACTTATAGAGCTTTTCTTTGGTGGTGTTCTTATAAGAGGTGTTTTAGGTTTCGCATCTCCCTCTTTTTTCTTCATTTCGCCCAATCTTTCCGCATTCACCTTTCTCCTTTCAATTTCTTCATATTTCCTCTTTAGTTCTTCTTCCTGTTTTCGTATCGTTTCTTCTGTTAACGAGTACTGACTGTATTCTATCTTCCTGTCTTCCCTGATAGTCGGCGTACCCGTTGTTCCTCTGGTTGGTGTTCCTTTTTCTTTTGTTGTTCCAGAAGTTGTCTTTTCTACCTTTTTCCTTTGATCCATTATCCGTTTTCACGTTCGCGTTCACGTGCTAACGTTCGTATCTTCTCACGTTCGCGGGTTCGGCACCAGTTACTATCGGTATCTGAATACAAGTCTACTCTATCCAGCACACGACCGAGGGAAAGCAAAAATGTCTTCTGCCTTCGCAGACGCGCGCGATCAAAACTTTCTCGGAGACGACAGGATACTGTTTTATACATGTAACGTCCCTTGAGTCACCAAGCCACTTACTATTATATATGCTGCATATGTTTTACAGAAATTGGTGGAATGTTATGCAACCAACCTAACTCAAGCGTAAGGCTGGTTGTCTACCACCAAGTCAAGTCACACTTCAATTATACGACAAAAAAAATAACAGAGTTCATTCATCCGCTTTGTTTCGAGAATGCAGGGTTGCATTTCTTACATATCGTTGACCTATTGCACATGCACACACAATAAGTAAACTCTTTAGACGTAGTTCTGTAAGGATTATATATGATAACTTTGGTCTTTAAGAGTGAGACGGAGTTAGCCGCAGCGGTCGGAAAATTGATGTTCAATTGAACATGGATTCTCACAAATTTTTTAGGCAAATCATGGTTTAATTTCGTTCTTTCGCAAAAGTGAATGAATAGTGCCATCAATATGATGCATCTCATTTTGAAGGTACAATTTGAACGCTGTACGTGGTATTCTCTTTTTATAAATACGGAAAACTATAATCCAAATTCCCATAAGAAAATGATCAAAAT
>JAGDQP010014749.1:16906-44387 GCA_022664845.1 Lepisma saccharinum | reverse complement strand
CCGTGCGATTCTATCTGAAATTCCTTCAATTTCTGTGATTCGTGACTTCAGGTCTTTATTAATTATAAAGCCAACGCCTGTCGCTTTTCCAGTTTCTGTTCCTTTGTAGTAGAACGTGTGCCCTGACGGTAGTTCCAACTGTTCTTCATTCTTCCTCCATACTTCTGATAGTCCTATGATGTCCCACTTAATCCTCTTAAGTTCATTCTGCAGTTCTTCTAATTTGTCCTCTCCTGCAAGTGACTTACAGTTGAGGGTCGCAACGTATAGGTCCGTTCGAGTTGCCGTGTCGGTGTCCTGGCAGTCTACAGTCCAAACCCGGGCATTTTGACCCTCTGACTTCCTGCAGGACTGACCGCTGCCGTTGCCAGCTGCATTCCGTCCTCCGGGTAATGAGGTCCTCCGAGGCTGTTTCCTTGCTTGTACCATCATATGTAAAGAAAGGAGGGGTGCTGACACTTGACTCACCACGCTGTCAGCTAATGCGGGTTGGTGAGCAGCCCATCCATGTTCGTTCGCCAAGCAGTTGCTTGGGTACTAACAGGCCCCACGACGTGAACGTATGGATTGGACATTAGGCGTCTACCCCGGTCGGTTCCCTTAAGTCTCAGCAAGAGTAATTAAGGGGTCTCCTCCCAGTTAGTGGCAGAAGCCTTTTGGGGCGACAGTCCCGGTTTCCCGGTCCTGTCCCGGTTTCCCGGCCATATATATATATATATATATATATATATATATATATATAATGTGTGTGTTTGTCCATAATAATTTCGTAAAATGAAAATCCAAACCCTACACGATCTATATGGTGGTGTTGGGGATGATGGAACGATTTCAGCAACACCAAGTTCACTACACTACCCCTTCTCGATTTCGAGGCATACACATATTTGTAAATATTGATTAGTGAAATTCGAAGTAAACCAAAGCAGATAAAGATTGTTTCAAAATTTCTCTTCTGGCAGGAACATCGACTTGATGTCGAAAAGTGGACAAAATGTTTCCAAGCAAATAAATAATAATTTAATAATTTGATCTAACAGAGAAATCTACAAGTTGCATCATCCACACACCCCCAAGTTCCATTATTTCCCTTCTATAGGATAAACTGCGTGCCGAAGAAAGTCTGACGTAATGAGAGCGCCGTAGAATTAGAGTGGAGTGAAAGTTATTTTCGTTGATTTTAAACATTGAAGGGTACCAAAAAAACAAAGTCAAGAAAATATGGAAATTGGTGCTTTCATTAGATGGCTTAAACATGGTAAGTCGTAAATGCGAACAACCAACTGAGTACCAAATTTGTGAAAATTTAAGAACCCGAGTAAAATGGAGAAAACAGTAGTATTTGTTTTTCTCCATGTACCCTTATCCGGGGTGAAGTCGGTCATTACTAAATGCTGTCATTTTGTACTCTTAACAATTTCGTGGTTACATGAAATAATGGTAGTACCTTAGTATAATTGACACTAAGGTACAACTATTGTTTCACGCAACAACGAAGTGATTAGAGTGCAAATTTACAGCATTTAGTAATGATCGACTTCACCCCTGATGACGGTACCCTACAACTAAAGACTATAGATAATAACTTATTTTACCTTGTTTTTTGTTTAGCTGAATTTTTTGGTGGTAATACGAAACGTTCTTTTCTATCGGAGACAATATCTTCGTCCTCTCTCTGTCATTCTGACGTCAATGTAGACATTAATAAAGTATGAAATAAATTAGCGCCATTTCCTGGATTAATCCATTCTGCTCAATTATTCTTTCTAATTTTGGTCAGCTTCACAGCTTGTACCTTGAACTGCTAAATTTTACTAATTGGCATATTGATTGACATTTACTGTTTTGTATGCCACATTCAGTTCAACAGTAAAGATCGGCGTTGGAGTGGTAAGTAATAATATGCATTTTCTGCATCGTACTATATGTGTGTGCTGAGAAAAGTTAGAAGCGTGAACTTGAGTGTGCCGAGACTATTGATTTCGAATCAGAGCTTAAACTCTTACGCCAATGTCTGTCTGGCGAAACCAGCTAGATGCAGTTCTTTCATCTCTTCGTCACCCCCTCTCCATCTGCAGTTTTTCATTTTTACTACAATTTAGGGTACCTGCGACAATTAAAGTAAGTCGAAGCTGAGCAAAGCCAATCAGCGATCTCGTTTTAAATCCGTATTCGTGTTAAATTGGACTTGTAAAGTTTATAAACAGTACTGAGTTTACATAGTAGCATGCACACCGACTGAGCCAAGTGAAGCGCAGCAAAGCACATATATAAGGCTCGTGAGTTTGTTGTGAAATCGGTCTGCTTTGTTCCGCTTCATCATGCTTTTTTGATGTGCGATTACCCTTAACGTTCAGTGCTGATTTCATTTTTCGTCTTTGCGTGAAACTGGGATGGTACGGTATGAATATTTACCTGTGTGAATGTGAACGGTAGACGCAAATAGGTATTATGCACGACTTGTGGCCAAATAAGAAGTAACTGTTTTTTCAAGTGTGTGTGTGTGTGTGGGGGGGACAATATAAATTTGTCAGAAACTAACTGATGTGCCCACTCGTTTGAGCGGAGACAAAAGGGGGGGGGGCAATTGACAATTTACTGCAGGTTCAAACAACTGTGCGAGTTTGTGGACCCACGTACGCGTTCGGTCTTTTTCCAGACAAATAAAGGAGAGGCACAGATGTTGTTTAGAATGAACAAAAGTTTGCTACCGACGAACAAAATAGATCATGCACATTATTATTTTGGTTATTGTAAACAAGCCTCGTATTCTGCGCATACATTATTTGGTTCTTATTGATCCAGCGGTGTGGATTTGTAGAGAGGACAAACAAACTAGACATTCATATATATTGGCAGACAGACGAACGAAACGACAGACAAATCTTAAACTGTGTATCGAGGGTTAACCATTGATACCTCGCATCTAAATTTTTGCCGCCTGAATGAAGTTGTCTTTTTGATGAAAGGAGAAAAATTGGCCGACTTTCCAGTTAAAACTTCGTGAAAAATAAATCTCCAATCTAGGTTTATTTTTTTACAAAGTTTAAACTGGAAAGTTACTAATTTTTCTCCTTTCATTAAAAAGACAACAACTTCAGGTGGCAAAAAATGTAGATACGAGGTATCATATCAGTGATTAACCCTCGATTATACTAGAAAAGAGAGAAACTACCAACTTAACAGCTGCGATACTTACCATCTGTTTTGTTGTGTTTCTGATGCTTTTTTTGTTCAAGATAAAGGTAAGCAGTGAGTGCAAACCTTTTTTGCTTTCCGGTTTTGGAAAAAAAAAAAAAAAAAAAAAACCTGTAACTCCAGAATCATAAATGTGTTTTTAATTTCGCTCCAAAGTCATGATTTGAAATCCCGTTTTGTGTTCCTTTTTTTTTTCCTTTTTTTTTCTGTGCTTTCTTTAAACTTTTTTTTGTTTGTTTTCTGTTATCCTAAGGTGACTATAGTACCAGTGATTCCGGGGAGAATCGAGATAACTTATAACTTTATTCACATAGTTTTCATATAAATATAAATGTAGTTCTCATATTAATGTACAATAAATTAAAGTGGTACGTAACTTATAAATATTTTATTTTTATAAAGGTTTCTGATCAAATATAACTACCTCTACAGTATCATGCATAAATAAACATATTTTCTGGCTTACAGGTGCTTTTATTATTCTAAAGTTCCTCCTGTGGAGGCAGTTCGTCCTAGATATAGGGCACTACTTGAAGGATTACTCTATTCTCAATACTTTTTATCTATATACTTCCTGAACTAGAGTTTAGGTCAGTCAGAAATTTTTTTAATGTGATTTTAGAAAAGATAAAATAACAAAAAAGTACATTTCAAGGATTTAGCGAAAAAGTAGAGAATACAAAATTGGGACGCCTGAAGAGAGTGGATCTGGTATCCTTAGATATAAGTTGTTTTCGAATGTTTCCTTCTAAATGAAATAATAAAATTTGTTCTTCATACCGGGGGAAAATAATAGTCGGAGATGAATGCCTTAATCCGGGGAAACTCCCCGGAAACCGGGGGTGAATGGTGAGCCTATGTTATCCAGTTTTCTGTTTCAGTTTGCTTCTTTGGACTTCAGTTTTTTCTTTGTTTCTTTCTTGATGCCTGGTTCTCGATTGCATTTTCGTTTGTTTCTGTCTTGCTTTCGAAACAAAAGCTTCGTTGGAAGCCTTATGAAAGGTCTAGTTAAGTCCACATATTCTTAATATGTTACTTATGAAAGATATCGAGTACCACGTTTTGGGAGAATAACTCAACTACCATTCTTTGTGATGGATTCGTTGCTATAAGCAATTTCTGTTTTCTTAAAAAGTGGTTTATGGTAGTCTCTGAGAAATTGATCGGAGATGACAATGATTTATTCAAGCCATCGTCACTTTTATGATGCCAGGGTAACACGAATAATCCATAAACACCGGTAAGTATAGAACTCAGTGTCATACGGCGATACGAAGTATTGAATTTAGTGAAATTGTGTGGAGATCGACTGCTAGATCCGAACTTTCGGCCAGTCAACAAAACTCAAACAAAAGAAGTTTTTGAATTTTATGTAAGACCTGTAGGCAACTTTGGTTCAGGCCAGATTACCCCATGTTGATAAATGTGTTGCTCTTTTGTTTTGATTGTTATTAACTTTCTAAATGAGTTGGTGAGTTAACAATGATAGAAACTAGATTTAGTTTAGTTGTTCTCCGAACAAATGCATTCAGTGCATCCCTGGCTGGTTTGAACCGAACTTCGCACGTGACGTGATTTTTCTATTTTATTATTTTAACACGCACAAAAACAAGTGCTAGTAACCGAAAGGAACTCTCATGGAATGTGACAAACGTGACAGGGACTGCCACTTGTAGGATCCCACATAACTAATCAAGATTTTGTCTTAGATTGTGTTGAAGAATGTGGACGACTTAATATTGGTTGGAAGTTTTAAAATAGTGAACTAGGATGATTTCTTTCATTTTGAAGTAGTCGTCATAATAATATTGGAACATAGAAAATGTACTTGTCTTTAGCTGAGTACTTCATTAAGTAGTTACAATAATCAGATAATTTTCCGATCATTGGATACATAATTTCGACTTAATGAGTGTGAATATTGTGCTCCTTCAGTCGCAGAATGCATCGCTCAGATGGCGTGATCAGTGTAGTTTCATTTCAATGTTATATATTTAGATTGTTTATTGTTTCTCTGTAGTATATCTCAATTTAAGACATGGTTGCGGATCGTTGCTACTTCAATCAATTCAGTCTAGTTTACACCTTACCTCCAAGTAAATCTGCGTTCGCGAAAGTTGCAGAAAGAGCCAAGAGCGACTGTGCAGATTTGTTTTCGACAAAACGTTGGGTTTGACCACAATAGTGACGCAGTTTTCTATATTGAGCAAGTTACTGTGGCAAACATGTCAGGAATGTAAAGTAGGATTCGTTGTGTGAAAATAGCAAGAGTGCAAGGCCATTCGATTTTTTTCTCTCTACACTGTTCTTTTTTTCCCGTAAACATGGTTTTTCGAGAGTGACTATTTGGTTTCAGTGCGCATTGCGTGATTGCATGCTGACAACTGTTTGTTCTGCCATTCATAAGAGTCGATACCTGTTTGAGACAGGAGTAATTATTATTGTTGGGCTATTCATAGTTATTCAGCTGTGGTCTGGCTATACACTTTTCTATAACAAGACACTCTCGAATTACCACCGAGTGGCCGTAACTCAGTTGGTAGAGTCTTGGCATCGCATTCGAGTTCGATACCAGCTTCCGAATAAACTCTCGATTTCTGCAAGAGTACTATTAGTATATAGGGGAAACCATACAGTTGTCGTCTCTCATATCGTATTTGACAACTCCTCTTGCTTCTATTGAAATAATAAGACATTGAGTAAATTGGTTGACGTAGTTCAACAACTGATGGCACAACTGGAGTTTCTTCTTTCGTTGTGGGTGGAAGTTTCACCCCCATGTGCGTATCAGAGTGAGTTTGGCTACAAGAAAGGTGGGTGGGTATGTTTTCTTTCTTTTTACTATGGACTCCTGAATTTGTTACGGATTGCTCCATTACATATACTACCATCATTCATTTCCAGATTACATTTCCACTTGCCTTTAGTGATATTTAAACTTAGAAACCATCAAGGGATTACGGCTATTAGAAAATTTCCACATTTGATATTTCCATGGTATAAGGGTGGGGTGGCAATTACTGTATGTATGTTTTTGCGTGTTAATAGTAATCGGCACACTAGAGCCAATTACTGTCAAAAATTGTATTTTGTAAGTTACTTCAGTATTAAACTCCGAAAAGTTCACAAACAAGGTAACATTTAATTTTGGTGTGCCTAGATTAATTTTATACAGTTAATGGTACCTGCGCTGATTACTGTCGATATGGTGCCAATAATTAAAATGGGATGAAAAAAAATATAACACGATTTTTTTTTACCGTTTCTAGTTGTATATTTCATAGTGTGAAGTGAGGCTTGGAGCTCGGAATCCCATTCACACCAGCTTGCTGGAGTGAGATCACCCCTCAGTTTGTAGCAATCTGTAGGATACTTGTAAGGGGTCGGTATCCACCAAAGACAGTAAAAACGTATGATTAAATATTGTATTGAATATTACTCTTTCATTAACCGTTAAGTAACCAAAAAGCTCTTGCCGTTTTTTTTTTATATAGAAACAGAAAGGTATACAGAAAATAGTAACTTACCGTTGTCTTCCAAGTAATCCGGAGGGATCGGCATCCGTTGTCTTCCAACTAATCCGGAGGGATCGGCATCTATCACCTTATGCCAAACGTTCTAGTAGGTGCGAAATACCCTGGCGCTAAAACTGGGTACTGTTGGACGCATAAAAGGTCGCGAGTGCCTACCTCATTGGCTAAGGATTTCTCACGAATGTGGTTGTTCAGGGTTTGGAAGATGTGATGATCTGTTGGCATAAGGTCCGAGGAGTACGGCGGATGACAAAATTTCTCCAAACCAAGTCGCTGTATGGTAACCCTGGCCACCGCGGCTTGGCATTCTCGGCAAGAAACAATACACTCTTGCGATTCACCAATGCTGTATCCTTCTGTTGAGGTGCCTGTTGAACACGTTCCAACTGGTGCGACTACAGGTCCACAGTGATGGTTTAGCCCGGTGGTGGCAGCGCTTAGTGCGCCACTTGGTGACTAGTCCATCAGATACGGAACATGATCTTGTGTGGGTGGGTGTAGAGATTGTCTTGGAGTGTGAGGCACAGGGTCTCGTGGTGACAACCAATGTCTGGTATTCTAGGGAATCTTATACAGGACCCACTTTTCGTCACTGGTGAGCACTTTATCGAATATTAATATGTTGCGGCGCTGAGAAAGCAGCGACAAACTGTCACCCGTTGCTCCTTTGGCTTATGACAGTCCAACTTGCTTAACTTGTATGCCTTCCCTGTGTGGTGTAGGTGAAGTTTGACTGTTTCATCAGAAACCTGAAAGCGTTCGGCAAGCTCACCATACGTTTGACTGCTGTCAGGGCCTCGTTTTTCAGGGCTTGAGGGCGTTTACTGCGGGGTTCACCGAATAGAGATTCCCGACCTGAATTTCTGGAACCAATGCCTGGCGGTACGTACATTCACAGCATTATTCCCAAGGATTTGATGTATTCGTGTGACTTGTTTCGGCTGCGAATGGATTATGGTAAAATGAAGCAAGTGAGAGGAAACTGGAGAACTGCGAGAAAACCCACGCATACTGTGTTTGTCCATCACAGAATCCACGTGGCACGAACCGGGATTGAACAGAGGACCTCACGCAACAGACGTGAGCGCTCTACCACTGATCCACCGCGGTCCTCTCGAAATATATGGATATCCTGAATCCTTCGTATTCGTCACGTATGGATTTTTTAAAATGTCTTCAACTTACCTGTTTTATAGTTCTTCCATTGCATTAGTTGTTAGTTGTTCGTGGGGTTTGTATTGTTTATCTCATACACGACTTCTATAAACAACAGAACAATCACTTTTGTAGATGGCTTTGTATCTTCATGAAATTCCCCACTTAATGAAAGCCAAGTGAATTTTCTGTGTTTCTCCTTTCCAGATATAGGATTTAATTTCATATTACTCGAACATATAAAAATGAGTCGGTGGAAACCGAGATGCTGTAATGATTTAACAGGATAGAGTGAATCTAAGTACTGTATGTTATTGTCTACTCTAATCTGCCATCTTGTTGCACGCTGGGAAGTGAATGCGGATCTTTGAGGGATCAAATCACATGTGGAGGGTATTTAAACAAACAGTTCTTTTGACGAGACATTCACCGAGATGATTGGTTGCGTGGTCACTGGTCAGTCTAAACTGTATACATTACAAGTACTGCTTCAAAGATCCAGAATTCTGTTCTGCTGAAATGCTCTGAGTAAATTGACTGTTTGTTTTGTGGTCATTTATTTTTTCGAGCGCAGTGCCAAAGGTAGCAGAGATTTCTCAAGACTTCGTTGCGCACTGGAACCTGCTGCTCTTCGACTGTTCCAGTTTCTGGGTTGCTACGAAACAGTAAAGGCTGCAAATAATAATAATAAAGCCTGTAATGGGTCTGCCCATCACATTCATCATTTCACGAATATTTAATAGTCGTGACTGTTGACTTTTGGAAGGATATGTCGAAAAGGTCATTGGATCAGTTTAGTCTGAAATTGAAACAGTTGACAATTAATGTACTAGAAAGCATTGGCAAATAAGAGACAATACCAGAAAAAAGTCATTAATCGTGCAGTTTCGCGCATAAGGCCGAAAAAATAATATCAGTATATAACAAATGGAAAGTAATTACCATGTTAGAATAATATAAGCATTTAAAAGCAGTTTGGAATGGGAAATGTATTTTTGATGCCACATAATTCAATTGTGCTTTTGCTTAAAGCGTAGTTTAAACTTGTAATATGTTACTACGTGTAACAAACTTGTTTAAATGTATAATATTTAATTTTAATTAAAAACATATATTTTTTTAAAACTAATTTATGATCGATTAAAAGTGGTAAATAATCAATACATGCCTTGTCCAAAGAGAATTCAAAGATTATTGCTAACATCATAATGCTTTCCTCTGAGAAAATTGTATTATATCTTTGTGTAAATTAATTAGTAACCTAATCTAATCTAACAAGGGATGTTCGTGACCTCTAACGCTCAGAACCGCACGAAAATGTGCTTAGAATATAAATCGCTCATCCCATAAACAGTGGTTTGAGCCATTCGCTTGCAAAACTGCGCGTCTTACCAGGAGAGACATTGGAATGATCACCTATTCAAGGTCTAAGAGAGGAACTTTGGTAACGCGAAGAAACAAAATATCGATATAAGAGGACCAAAAACACACATTGCAATGTCGTGTCCGATTGCTATATTTTCGTCAGCTTAAAATAATTACGCTGTCTGAACATCAAACCTTTTCCAGTGACCTGATAGTGTTGCCCCGCTTTTCAGTCCTCAAAGTGCAGGTGTGGGATTTCAATGAAGTGCTCAAAGCAGAGTGGAACAGAACAAAATGCACATCTGACTAAAGCTAGTTCTTCACATTCAACAGCACTTCTGCATTCAAGCAGTCCAGCATCAAAAGCCACACTAATTACATTTTCAAACGATGTGATACTGGTATGTCAATGTCATAACCTGCCTTTTGCCAAGAATATTGTAACAGGCTTGTACTTCGGTGCAGAAAGTTGATTGTATAGCATAGAGTGAAGTCTGATGATGAAATGACGATGGTGCAAGTTTACTTATGGTTTTTCACATTGTAGTCTTACAAAATCAACGATCCTTCTCACGTAGAGCTTATATTGCCGAAAGTAGTACACATCAAGAGGTTGGCAATCTTTTGTTGTCTTCGGTGACAGTATCTTTAGCGTAACATCCTTGTTCGGAAAACTTTTATCTAACAGAGTACGTACGATCTTTATGGTCTCAGAAACAGAAATTTTGGGAAATCATGGCCCCCAGATAGTCCCACCTTGAGGAGTGACCGCTCTCCAACTCCTACTAGCAATCTCCGAATGTATTCATGCAACTAAAGCCTCTGTCGCGGGTGTGGATGCTAGGTTTCTATCTTGACGAAGACATTTACCACGTATCGGTTGGTGTATAAAAGAAGAAACAAGAAAACAGGACAACGCGAGAAGAGTTTCCTTGAAAAATGGAGGAAAACCAGAATATGCATTACTGTATATTCTGTAAAAAAAAACATTATCGGTTCTAACTACTCATTTACCTGGTAAACCACGCATGCTTGAAGGGTGGAAAAACCAAGGCAAAGTCTGTAATGAATCTATCTGTTGTGCATCCAATTTAGCAAACGTTGTTTGTACATCGCTCACACACGCATACAACACATAGCCCGAAGAAGCTACTCAGCACCGATGTATAGCTGGAACGAAAACTGCTAAGAATGATTAGTTAAACAGACGAAGGTCCTGCTGGGGTGCCTGAAAGAGAACTATGAAAACTGTATTAGTCATAACTGACAAGTATGTTGTTACTTGACATGTGATGGGTAATCAACTATTAGTTGTCTCCATAGCGTTTTTTAAAATATATATATATATATATATATATATATATATATATATACACTTGCATATATACATGTACGGTACCTTTACATATATTTCATATTTCTACCCATGAAGACGGTGGTTGTGATTGGGTTCGTAGATTTTATTTGGGTGGATTAGGGTCTATTATATTGAGTGGTCTTTTTGTGTTTCATATAGTTAGTGTTGTATGTTTTTAGTTGAGAGATCAGGTTGTTTTGTGAATGTTCTTTTGTGGAGTACAATTTCTGAGTTGTGTCTGTGATAGTCTGACGCATTGGTTGGATGTTGAGGCTACGCTGAAGCGGAATGAGACTTGTGTACCTAGGGCATTTTGTGATTAATTTAATTACTTTGTTTTGGAATGTTTGTAATTTCTTTATATGTACTTGTGCAGCGTATCCCCATTGGTGCTGCGTATAATAGTATCGGTTGTATGAGCATTTTGTATAGTGTTTCTTTTGTGTTTAGGTTTAAGTGATTGCTATTTAATAAGCTTTTGAGTTCTTCTAGTCTTCCTGTAGCTTTACTAAGTTGTGTTTGTATGTGTCTTGCGAAGGTGAGTTTTGAGTCCAGTTGTACTCAAAGGTAGTTCGTATGATTATTCCAGTGTATATCATTATTGAACAGTTTTGGAAGGTGGGTGGGTTTCCTTCTGCGTGTAAAGTCAACTGCTTTGCTTTTGTTCACGTTGACTTTGATTTTACATTTAGAAAACCAAAGCACACAGCAATAGGCTCTTCGCATCCTCACGTACATGTTCACCAGGGACGGTAGATAGACAATTTTTCATATGATCTTTCGTCATTTTATCACTTTTACTTGCTTCCACATGAATGTTTCGTAGACATGTTGCTTCAAGTTTATTTGAAACATTTGGGCCAAAGGTGCCTTGTGGCTCTTGCAAACAGTTATAGAGCTAATCTGCCACTCGTTGATAAAACCACATCAATTGTATAGCTGTGTGTAGAGCTATGCACAGCCTGCAACACATCAGCTGTAGTTTTCTCGCCTCTGTGAGGTAGTGTTGACATTGAAGACATTTCATAATTAAATTGACTTTGGTCACTGTTCCAAATATTTTTCTTTGTTCACACTCCCGTCTGTTACATATTTGTTCTACTTCCTCCACAAACCCTGGTGCCTTCTGACGAATACTATAATCTTCTTGTATGACCTTACGTGTGACGAACGTAGTAATATGCCTGGAGGAAATGCCATATTCAGCCTTAAGTTTGTTGATTAAAGTAATCGAAACTGTGAAATTGTCTAGGCCAACCATTTTGGACGCTTCTTGTGCCCAATAGTGAACAGCAGATCCATACGCTCTTACCTTATCAAATTGTGACATTACATACTCATTTATAGTTTTTAATTGTGACAGCCTGTTTGCCTTGAAGTGAGCTCGATCTCGCCTTTTGCTAGTCACATAATCTAATATTATCTTGCTATTTGATTTACTTCGAATGCACTTATAGCACTTCATAAGTTTGCTATAGGAGTTGAAGCCACGATTGGAATAGTCTTCATAAATGTTCTCCAGTATGTTGTCATCAATAACTTGTAATATACTGGCCTTGGACATTTTGGGTAGAGATGGTTCGTCCTCACTTTCACTTGAAGGTTCCTGTTGCTCTGGAGATGAAAGTCTTGTAATGCTGGACGGACAAACTTCAGGTACGGGCTCTTCCTGTCCTTCAAAATCACTATACCTATCCAGCGTATCTTCATCCATTTCTTCGTCATCCCCATTATATTTGTGAATTATTGTACTATATAACATATTCGCGAACTCCATATCCTCGACTCCGATTACCTTTCCATATTCAGCACGTCGCAACTTCGCCTAACAGTTTGACAACATTCATGGGATTAATTCGCCTCATGATACCGATGTACATTACACTCTAACCCACAACCGAACACTCCTAAAGAAGGCCGCCTGTTGCAGCGATACTATTCACACAACTAGAGTAAGTACTTGTTCGTTCAGGTACAACATGTCACCGTCGAAGGGCGCTAGCAGACAACATCTGCATTTTACGTGGGAATAGCTCATACAACTGTTTTGGGATGAGCGATTTATATTCTGAGCACATTTTCGTGCGGTTCTGAGCGTTTGAGGTCATGCACATCCCTTGTAAGCTAAACACGAAGCGTGTAAGTGCATTCGGTTGAAATGATCAAATCCAGTAAGTACTCTAACCTAACCTATCGTAGATATTTGATAAGTTCATAAGTCAATAGTACGGTAATTAAAGCTTTTTTTGGGGGGAGGGGATACGTCTGCTTTGTTGAATTTTGACAAATTTAATAATTTAACGTAGACTATTGAACATTTTTAAAATCCTACAAGAAGTGCTAAATGTTTTAACACTAATAGGCAGAAACGCAAGGATGGTCGACTTCGCTGTTGTATTTTTTTTTCCTGCTACTTTAAATCCACTTCTGTAACTGTCTTTAGATATGTGTTCTACTCAGGTTTACCTGCATTCAGAATTACATTTAATGGACTATAAATCTTTGAATAGCATGTAATTTCCTTCTTTTCGTTTTGTTTCATTGTTAAAATGTTCTCAGTAACCTTGAATAACGGTTAATGACCTATCGTTAGGCCAAAAGAACAACTTTGGTCACTTCTTCGAATAAGTTATATTTTTTCCAAGTGGCATTCTTCTTGCATACTATGATTATTTACGTAAAAAGAGGAAGAGCACTTGTGAACAGCAGTATTTAAATAATAAGCTTGCTTAGGATTTGCAGTCAGTATCATTGGCAAGGTTAAAATGTTTTTAAATATGTAATTAATAATGCATGGGAATTATGCAAATGTGGCTGCAATAAATTATCATCTCGAATCTTGGTTATAAATGCTATTGCAATCAAGATTTGTAAAAAAAAAAAAAAAGATCATTTACTGGAATTTATTTTAATGAATGTATAATTAAACAGAAAAGCGCTCACGTACTAGTAGCGTTCATACGAGAGAGAGAAGAAAGAAAGAAAGATAGAGAGAAAAAGCAACTTATACGTTTACCTTTTTGAGAAATCTTGTATTTAAAAGTTTGGGTTAAAGAAAACTGTTTAAATACGTACATTGTAAAAACTGTTGTGAATTGGAAGTACAAAATTGGAAGACTGTACTCCCAATTTTTGAGAGGCAGTGACGAACCCAGGTTTGGGTTTAGAGGGGCGGTTCTTTGCCTCCCAGTTCTTGGGAGGGAACAGATTAATAGAAACAAAAACGAAGGTAAAATATGAATCTGGGTCCGGTACTGATTCTAAAAAATTGGGAGTAGCCTACATTATACTATTTATTTTTCAGAGGCAGTGACGGACCCAGAGATTCATATTTTACGTTCGTTTATGTTTCTATTAATATCTGTTCCCTCCCAAGAACTGGAGGCAAAGAACCGCCCCTCTAAACCCAACCCTGTGTTCGCCACTGCCTGTCAAGAATGGTGAGTACAAAATCCCCATTTTGTACTGCCAGTTGAGAGAAGTCATTGTCTTCTATTTATTATCAGTGTTTGTTGTGCAGTCTTCCAGTTAAGTTGCCATCTAAATAATTGCTTTCAAAGGCTAGGAACAATTCAAAGACAGCCGATTGATATTAATAAGAGCTGTCAAAATTCGAATAATAACTAACTGAACTCAGCTCTCAAGTTGATCACCGCAGTAACTAACATTCGCCATTGGATTCTATCCTGGGCAAGATCAGACCAGTTTTCATCATGCACATCTACCTCTCGAAGATCTCTTCTAATATTGTTAGCCCAACGACGTCTCGGTCTTCCCAGGGGTCTCTTTCTCTCCTGCTTACCAACCAACCACGATAGCATATAATCTTGGTGTTTCCGTATCCGAGCTACATGGCCTGCCGAACTTAGCCGTCGCGATTTCATTATGTTTATAATATCGGGTGAATTATAGTCTGCGGAGTTCATTGTGCAGTTTCCTCCATTCTCATGTCATGTCATCCCTTTTCGACTGGTATAGGTATATCTTTCTCAAAAAAAGGGCCTAAGTTTTAAATACCATTCCGCCATTTGTCTGGTGTGACCAAGGGAAAACTTCACTCATGATGGTGGACCTATAGGATGGAACCCAGCTCCAGGACTGCTGTAGACCTCCTCTGTATTCCTTTTATTAATATTAGCTACCTCCAAATAAACTGGGTAATCACTGTAAAAGCACCTAACGTAACCTGAAATAAAGACTTTCAGTTCATACCGGCATTTCTTACAATATATTTTCTACTGAGCCGTGAAATATCCGCATTTTAAATTTACGTCCCTGATTTACTGAAGTGCGGACCTTACTTAGGGGTCAGTTCTACAATGGGCAGGTAATATTGTGGCCAGGGCTAAGTTGAGGCCAAGTCTCATTTTGCGTACTCTCATTGGCCAAAATATGACTTGGCCAGAAGATTAGCCGTCGATTGTAGAACTGACCCTTAAGAGGGCTTCTCGCTCCAGCGATGAGGCTCTGTGAGAATCCACGATGAGAGCAAACAGAAACATTGTTATTAGCCTGATGCCAACCCATCATGGACAGAAGACAAGTGGTGTGATCAAAGTCATGGTTTGGTGTGGGATTGAGGCACGGGTATTGTGCCGGTGTTCATCCATGGCAACTTGACTGGTGTACGATACTTGGAGAACTTTCGCAAGAATATGTTTGCTTAGTGCTGAATCTTGAAGGTTTTTTTTTCCTATTCTCCGATAGCATGGCCCGCCCCCGCATTCACGCTGTAGAAATGAAGCCGGTGAGGGCCCATCGAGTGTTACCCTAGATTTCAATCTCTGCAACCATCTAAAATATGGTGTATCGTGAAAAAAGTCAACGACCTACACCATGTCGGGCAATGGATCCAGAATGCTTGAGCCACCGTTAAATTCCATGTGGATTGGAAAGACTTGTTTTGTGTGTACGGCAAAATGACAGCCACATCGGTCACACACATTGTAGGGAGCCAAATATAAACTTTAGGTTCTAAAGACGTCACATTTGAATTCTGGGAAGAAGATACCCTAAAACGATATGTTGCAAAACCCTCTTTACATTTGAAGACCACAGGAAAATAACGGGCTTTGTCCATTTTATTGATTTGAGAGGTGAGCGTTTTAAAAGTTTTCAGAATTAGCATTGCATATATCTGAACACCAAATAAAGATTCGTTTGTAGCAGAGGGATTATGAGTACCATCTTTATACATGATAGCTTGTTAGAAAGGCCCTTCAAAGAACTTAGTGGTGGCATTCTTTTCTCAATTTCGCAAAAAAAAAAAATGGACAGAGCACGTTCTTACCTGGTCTTCATTTATAATACTGAACTAAAACCAAGACAGGGGCTTTTAAAACGGCGGTATGTGTAGGTCTGGTCTGTGCGAATGACGCGCGTTGAAATCAGCTGCAATCACCCTGGTACTGCGACTACTACACACCAGCACAATCTCGATCCGTTCATGTAGGGTTAGCGCCATGCTGAATCTCCTGCAACGACAGAATGACAAACGGTTACTTTCCCGAAATCCCAGGTCTCGTAGTCCATTTTTCCTAAGCAAATGAACGTAGGTAAAAAACGACTTCACATTTGAATTTCTGGGAACGAGCTAGCCTGAAACGATATGTCACATGATGCTCTCACCATTCAGAATTCTCGACATAAATCCAAGGTGACCGTCTTTCCATCACCAATATCCAACATTTGATCTCACTACCTATAGACTTTCTCAACCAATGTAAACCATTTTCAGACTTGTGCTTCACCTTGAAATAAATATATAATTATATATAAAATACGCAAATCGCATTACAAAATTGTAATGGGAAACTTCAATGCGAAAGTAGGAACTAAGCAGAGCGGTGACACGAAAGTGAAAAAAAAAAAAAAAAAAATGATGGAATTCTCAGAAGCCAACAATCTGTTTATTTCGAATACATTGTTTAAGAAACCACCCCAGAAGCAGTGAGCATGGAAAGGCCCAAACGGGACTAAAACCGAAATAGACCACGTTTTATCGAATAACAGGGAAATTCTGCAAAACATGTATGTTCTGAACAGTTTCAAAATCTCAAGTGATCATAGGATGGTAAGATATAAGCTGAAACTAAATACTAGACTTGAAAGAAAGAAGCTTATCAGACGAAAACCGTTACTTTTAGGTCTGGAAAATCTAGGGAAACACAGACATTCGAGATAGAACTAAGCAACAGATTCAGTGCATTGGAAGAGTTGAAAGATAAAGAAAACATCAATAACGTAAATAAAATACTGACTGAGGTAGTAAGAGAGACGGCAAAGAAAATAGCAGGCATCAAAAAGAAAAAAGATAGCAAAATCTCAGAAGAAACTAACTCTTGATGAAGAAAAGAAGGAAAGTGCAAGGAGAGGAAAATTATATGAAGAGGATTGAGTACATAGAACTAAATAACGCCGTAAGGAAGAAAATAAGAGAGGCTGTACGAAGATATAACGAAAATCTTGTTTGAAATACAATCGAGGAGAACAAAAGCCTGAAGAAAACCAAACAGCAGCTAAGGATAGGGAAAAAGTAAATAAATGCAGTTAAGAGACCAGACGGGACCGTAACACGAAATAAGGAGGAAATTATAAAAATATTTGAAAATTTCTACAGAGAATTTTACTATTCTGAAGAAGAACTAGGGAAAGAAGATTCAGAAGAAAATGATGTAGATGTCCCAGACGTAATGAAAGAAGTGGATAAAGTACTTCGAGGGATGAAGAACGGAAAATCGCCATGAGAAGATGGCCTCACAGCAGAGATGTTTAAATGGGGAGGTGAAAAGACGAAAGAGGAACTTGCGAAATTATTCTCAATGTGCCTGAGGAAGAGAGAAATGCCCGGAAGTTGGAATAATGCTGTTATAATTTTGTTGTACAAGAAAGCGGAAAAAGAACGCGTCGAAAACTATAGACCAATTAGTTTATTGTCAGTTCTATACGAAATGTTCACCAAAGTTATTTTGAATCGTATTGCACGAGACTTGGATTTTACACAGCGAAGGGAATAAGCACAATGGACCACATACAAAAATTGAACGAAGTTATGGAAAAGACTAATGAATATGAACTTCCACTATAACGTGATAACTTTGAAACTGTTCGTTCTAGGTGAAAATGGAAGTAATGACTCAGGAAGAATACATTACGTTATGATGTTCCATTTTGTTCTGCAAAATTTTTGTACTAGCTACCGTTGAAGAGAGAATAATAATAATAATAACTTTTTCATGGCGCAGTTTTTAAAGATGTCTGTCAGTTTGCGGGCACCAAACATTGTAAACTTTTGTTATGGTATTCAGCACATTTTGTTGCTTCGATTAGCGGGGGAAAAAAAAAAATTGCAATTTTTGTTTATGCTAAATCGTATTTTCCCTTGTATTACTTCCATTGAAATAGAGGAGTCACTTCCTTTGTCAAACCTGACCTATGATGTTGGCAGCTACGTTAAGCAGCTATGACATTATATATTTCAGCAATATATACATAATTTTAAAACTTATAAAAATTTCTACCTTTGTACGAACATTTTTCTCATATTTTGGCTCTGCTGACATGTACGAGGTAAGGAAAATTAAATTACCCAATACAGATATATATTTTTTTAAATTTTATCCCAAATTATACAAAAATGGCTACTGATGGAGAAAGTTATCATAAATTTTTATATTGCCCGTAATATTAAAATAATAATAAAAAAGAACGAGCCTTCTACATTAATTGGTTTAGGAGTTATGCCTCATAATCTAAGTGCAGATAGAAAACTAAAGATGGCCGAATATTTTTTTCAAGATGGAGGGAAACCCACAGCTGGATTTTTGTAGGTAATGAGAGCAGTATGTAGAACATATTTCAATAGGTTTAATCTTTTTATTGTAAGTGTTTACCTCAAACCTAATTTCACTGAACTAGAAATCCCAGTAACTGACAGCTTTGCAAAAAGATTGTGTAACGGATGAGCTCTTTTCAGTATTACAATGCTGAAGTACAAATTAATTTCAGTGTCAAATCTTACCTACTATATTTTGTAACGGATTATGCCTGTATATTGGCAAACAGGCTTTAATCTTACGCGTAAAATTAATTAGAAATAGTCATTTCTTAACTTTTTTTAAAATTAACTTGATAAATCAGATATTAAGTATAATTTATTACATGTTATATTTTTTAATAATAGCTAAGAAAGCGAACATACACAAACGATATGCCAAAGAACTGGACTGGATTAGAATAGATGGGTGAAGGTATCTACTATTTCAGATAACAACTAGTAAAGTTTTTTTAAATAGCCTTCCAATACTTTTAAGAGAGCCTTCTACAAAAGAAAAAGGCATTGGATTTGTACTGGCCATTTCCGTCAGTTGTTTATACTGCTCTTTTTAACCTTGACTAACTGATGAGGTCACATCTTATTTTGGTTCGTCTCACTTTCTGAAATTCCGACCTTCCGAAACTGGGGAGTGATTTAAAAAAAAATATTACGATTCCGGAAAACAGATTTCAGTTTATGTATTCGAAACACACCTAGGTCATGGGTCTCTTCCATGAAGTTCCACTTTTCATCTCCAAATGTTCGCAAGTTTTCTTTCACTCAAGTGCTTAAGGAGAAATTAACCATTCAACCCGCCCCGTCTCGTCTCGAAACTTGTCCAGAGAATGTCTTGTCTCGAAAAGATATACTTTGCATTACGAGAGCTCTGTCTGGTCTCGTTTTCTATAGCCATTTTCTCTGTCTCGTCTCGTCTCGTAGCAACACTAGTAACCCTGCCAAAGAAAGCCCTTTTAAACATGCAGTCTTCTGTCCTGACTGGCAAGAACGTAAGTAAAGAAAAGGAAAATCTTTAGTATCGCTCCGGCCCAAGGTCAGAAATAATTATTTAATAGCATTTATGTAGGTGCATGTAGTTAAGAAGAGTTTGGACGAAGTTGTCTTTCGTTACAAAGTGTTTTGTCATTCTTATTTAAAAATTACATCTTGTGCGATGTCAAATAAAAAGTATTTTTTTTTTAAATAGATCTATTTTATCCTCATCACAAGACAACTACTGAATATTTACAAATTTATCTGAAAACGGTTGGCACTTCAGAAAGTTATAATGGCAGTTCCTGTTGTGTAAATATCACACGTACTTGGTAACCACTATTACATACAGAAGTTAAGAAGTGCTAAGTCCTCAAGGTTGTTTCAAACGAATGTGTCTTGATAAAAGAAACCTGTCAGATTGTGAAGAATCTTGTCTATTTCAGCAAATTATTACTCTAGAAAAATCGATTTATTATTATTTAGTGTTTTCTGTATTAATAGCAAATTGACTAGTGCCATTTTAAATTAGTCTCATCCAACTAGCCCACTAAGTGCTACAAAATTCAGTATTGGCCAAATGCTTAACAATGCGGTTCCGGAAGGAAAGCAGTAACTTGAAACGACAGTATCTACCAGTTAACAAACTGTAAATTTTAAAGAATCTATCTATTTATCAGTTAATAACTGAGAATTGTAATTTTTTAAGAACTTCTCTGGCCATTCCTCTCCAGTAGGTCTACTTGGAAATAAGATTGTTTCCACATATTGCAGGCAGTGTTTATAAAATTGATTATGCTTTTGTAAATATTTGTTGACATTATGTATACAAATCATAATAAAGAAAATTAATTAATGCCCGTTAAGTTGGCCCTGCCAGGAAACAGTTACCACCCAAAAGATATACTAAAATTTATGTTTAATTGTGCACACCTAACCTGAATTTATGCTCACCAGTTTCACCAGAAATAAGCAAGTAAAAGTTCCATGTGACTGTTAAGCTGACCCTGCCACCATTGAATACGGGCACCAAGTGTTTGTTTTGTTGCTACACGGAGCAGCGCCCAACTTTTATTGATAATATGGTGGCAAAAACGTTTTGAACGTTTTTCTGTCCAACCTTAACTTGGTCAACTCTTCGAAGTCCTGGAATCCGTCCCGGGAAGATTGATTAAAAATCATATCCCAGTCAAAAAAGTATTCCATGCAAAAAAAAAAAAAAAAAAAAAAAAATCAAGAAGCGGGAGCAATTAGTTTTTTTTTGTTTTTTTTTTATGCGATGTCTTTTCATTTTGAATTAGTGAAGGTTTTCGAACCTTCAAAAGTATGTCAGCCGAAATTTAAGTAGTTTGACCAACAATTTTATGTTGACAAACGTTATGTTATTGCTACATGAAGCTACAACAGCTTCATGACCAGGTTTTCCTTCGAAATGTTTTTGTATTCGATCCAGAAGGGATTTATTTAACTACCTCGGTTCTTTTCACTGTTTCATAGTAGCCTCGAATGCCCCTATAATTATAGAGTTTCAATTTAGAAAATAATTCGTAGGATGTCAATATTAAAATGTTGTTAGGCGTTAATCTCATAATTTTATCATTGTAATTGTTCAAATTTTTACTGTCCTTACAGATTTGAGAATATGTTTTATTATTTAGATTCCTTAATGACAATCAGCCAGCCTTATTTACGTACTCCCATTTCTCTTTTTCTTTGCAGAAGTTTATGGAAGGTTCTGATAAGGATAAAAGTGGCGATGTAACGTTAGCTGAGTTCATTCATTACATGAAAGAACATGAGAAGAAACTTAAGCTAGTTTTCTCCAAATTCGATAGAAATCAAGATGGTAAGTACAATCTGATCTCTCTCTCTCTCTTTTCATATTTGCGTAGTATTTTTGTTGCTGACTAGAGACGTACCCATATTAAAACCGCGAGTATATTCGTTCACTATCAAAAGGGAAGCATACACTTTGAAATATATTATGAGTAAGTATTTTATGAACAGTTATCACTAAAGATTTTCAGGAACTGTTCCGAATAGAAAAAATACAAAAAGCAATATTGAAAATATGATGCAGCGCACGTCCCTTCCTAATATTTTTATACGTTACCAATATTACAACTTCGAATATATTAGTTACTAAGAGAAAATAGCATTTAAAATATTTTAGCAGGCACTTAACGGCAAATTATTACAAAATACGTTCAAGAACTTTCTGTTCCATACTGCATGCACCTAATGCTATTCAATTGTAAGTTTTTGAAGCAGAAAAAAGTTGAAAGAACATTACTGAAACAAGGCTAAAAATATTTTATATATACCTCACCGCTAAACACTTCAACCCTGTATTACGCTCGCACTTAAATTTTCTTTGAAAAGTGAAGTTGCGTGCTCTCTTGTAACTAACTGCATGGAACGTGTGAATTCGAGGTTTAAATATATTTAAAGGAAATTGACGAGGTGCCCGAGTATTCTCGAGGTTTTAAGTTTCTCCAAAAATTTAAATCCCGAATATATTGGGCACTATACCTTAAACGGTAAACTATAGGTCCCGTCCTTGAGACGTAAGTCTTCATCCGATGGAAGGCTATGGCAGACTACTATCGGTTCACGTTGCCCAGGGACCTTAGGGTTATGGACCTGCAATCGGGCAGAACATCCAACAGTACAGTTTTAATAAATCAAGCTATTGAACATTTTAATTGGTACTGAAAAAAGAAAAATTATGTATGTGAAAAGGCACATATCCAAAAGTTGGTTCCTAGGCCGGTGTTCAAGGCATTTCTGGATATGGAATATATATATTTCGTTTCATTATGCCTAAAGTTAAACAAATTTTACAAAGAGATCTGAATTTTGAGATTTCCGGGGACCACAGACTTTTTCCCTTAAATACGTCCCTGTCTGTAAGTTATTAGTAAAATAGAAATACTAAGTTCTTTTAGTTCTACTGCGACTAGTGGTTTAATAAGATAGTGCCAAAGTAAAAACTTACATGATAATTACCAGTGTCATTATTCGTAAGTTGAAATTACAATTAAGAAAGTGGACTGTACAATTTGTACACCGTGCTGCGTATAACCTGCACCTTGTTTTAAATTACTGTTTGTTCAGTTTAAGAAATTCGGTTGTTTTTAAGACACCCCCCTATTGATTTGAGTAGGAGGTAAAAAGCGAGTATGGCGAATGCTTCAACATTTAGATGAACTTTGCTAAGATGGAACAGCTAGAAAATTCGCAAGCCTACTTCAGAGAAGCAGTTTTTAACTTATTTTGGATGCAGCATGCTAATTAGCGGGGGTGGGATGGGGGAAGTGAGAGGGAAATCCGCCCTGTGAGTGTGTATGTGCACTCATGTATAATATATTCTCTATCTAGTTGTTTTCTTAACATCCCCCTCCCCTGCAAAACACTAGTTGGAAGTGATTATACGCAAAGTTGCAAGAAGATATGGAAGTATGGAATTGCTGTAGGAAAGTACATTTACGGTTTTTCGGAGTCCTTACACCAGCATCATATAGAGCATATACTTATGCGATGATTCTAATAGACATTCCTCGTCAGATCATCCAACACTGGTTGCATCACTATTTTAGAAGAAAAAAGTTACTTTTTGTACATTACGTCCTACATGTGTGAGAATATCAGAACCACTTTCGAAAAATATGTTATGCGCTTAATTCTCCCGAAGAGACCATATTTCCATCATGGCGGATTGCGGTTTTTCTTTGCGTACGGAAACCGCATTGTCCGCGGTGGGTGAGTGGTAACGCTCGCCGCCTTGTAATGAAGGGATTCCGGGTCCGATTCCCGGTGAGGACACAAGTGGTTCGGAACCCACGTTAAACTGTAGGTCCTGTCCTTAGTAGCTTACCAGCTCGTTTGGGACGTTAATAACAATTCAATTGGGGCCACGGTGGCACAGTTGGTAGAGCGCTCACCTCGGTGGCTAGGTGTCGTCGGATCGATCCCTGCTCATGCCATGCGGGCTTTGTAGTGGACAAAGACCCTGTGCGTGGGTTTTCTCGGGGTTCTCCCGTTTTTTCCCACTTTCTTCATTCCACCAATTCATCCCATCATCATCCATACGCCCTGAGCCATAGTTGCCTAAAGGCCTTAAAATAAAAATTCACAACAATTAAATTAATGTACGGAAACCTTAATATCTAATAAACCAGAAGAGCTAGAGAGATGAATCAAGACCGTTGTGTAGCTCCTGAATTGTACTTTCAGGATCTGGAAACACGTTTTCTTAAAAAAATAATCCCTTTGTTCTAAAAGTTAGGCTGAAAAATGAGTAGCGAGTTGTATAAAATTGGATTTGAAAACGCGTGTGTGTGTATAAGGAGTTGAATATAAGGCTGGAGTTTTCTGTAATGTTTAGACCTAGCAACAGAGTATCTGAATTCTATAAATCATAGCGTTGAATCACACACCATCGTTTCTACGGGGGTTCAAACATGGCCCTTCGCCGAAAAATTTCAGTTCAGTCCTCATGAAAAAGTCTGAAATTGTGTGTAAATGAATCCTTGTATGTTCCCAACTTACAGTAAAAATTGCAACTTTTATTTTTTAGTGTTTTTTTTTTTTTTAACTAGTTCATGAGAGTTAAAATTGCATGTTTCAAGTAGCGTAGTAATATGAAGCTGCATATACACAAAATCCGCTTCCACTGACCAAACAATTTCCATATACGGTAACAGTTGCAATATGGGCACATACAAGGCTTGCTTGACACCAAATTTTAGTCTTTTTCGTGAGGATCCATTGAGATATTTAAGCCCGAAATCCCGCATTTCTCAAGGGAAGGGTCATGTATGAACCCCCGTAGTAGTAGTTTTTTTTATGTATGCAGACACTGATACATTACCAAAAAAAAAAAAAAAAAAAAAGGAAATATGCATCCTTCACAGAAAACAAGTTTCAAAATCTGATTTTATACAATTCGTTAAATCCTTTTTAGCGTAATTTTTAGAATAAATAAATAATTTTGAGAAAGCGTGCTTCCAGATCTTCAAAGTACACTTCAAGAGCTACACAACGGTTATTGATTCAGCTCTCTAGCTTTTCTAGTTTTTGAGATGCGGTATTTAGGTTTCCGTACATAGCTTCGCGATCAAAAATGGTCATGCGCTATGTTGAAAATATTGCCGCCCCGGGTGAACTTCATGTAGATTTTTTTTTTTTTCATTTTCAACAAGTTCATATACAAGACTGTATCATTAAAAAAAAATAATATAAAGGTTTTAAGGCCTTCAGGCAACTTTGGGTCAGGCCGGATGGATGATGATGGGAGAATTGGTGGAATGAAGAAAGTGAGAGGAAACTGGAGAACTTCGAGAAAACCGACGCACACAGTGTTTGTCCACCTCAAAGCTCACATGGCATGAACAGGGATCGAACCGGGGATGCGTCGTTGGACCAACACTTCGTACGACCAACAGCCTCTCAAGCAGCAAGAACCGGCGTACGACCAACACCCCAGGGCAAAAATCTGTGTTGGTCGAACGCCGTGTTGGTCCAACGCCGGTACTTCGAAGTGTTGGTCTCATGCCGGTGTTGGTCCAACGCCGTGTTGGTTTAACGCCGTGTTGGTTTAACGCCGTGTTGGTTCAACGCCGTGTTGGTCAAACGCCGTGTTGGTGCAACGCTGTGTTGGTTGAACGCCTTGTTGGTTTAAAGCCGTGTTGGTCAAACGCCGTGTTGGTCAAACGCCGTGTTGGTTCAACGCCGTGTTGGTCCAACGCCGTGTTGGTCAAACGCCGTGTTGGTTCAACGCATGTAACCCTTGAAGCTAGAGTTTTTTAAATAAATTATTATTACATAATTATTTCAATATTATCAAGATTTGTGTTTTACCGTGTTGGTCGTATGCCGGTTATTATTGTTGGTCCTACGCCGTGATGGTTCAACGCCGTGTTGGTCCTACGCCGTGATGGTTTCGTGTTGGTCCAACGCCGTGTTGGTTCAACGCCGTGTTGGTCAAACGCCGTGTTGGTCCAACGCATGTAACCCATCGAACCGACGACCACAATCGCCAGAGGTGAGCGCTCTGCCATTGAGCACCGTGGCCCGCTGTATAAAATATTCAGGACTAGCTGTGTAGCGCGGCAGCAGATGGCATCACAGGCAGTGTGTCAAGTGACGTCATGGTCAAACCAATAATGTGGCATCCCTGTTTTGAACCTCGGGAGTTGTTATAGTGGTGTTTCTGTGATCACGTGTGTTTGATAGTCTGCGATTTAATCATAGACAAAAGTAGAACAACGACCCAACGTGAAATTTTGCGTCAGACTGGACAAATCGGCCTTAGAAAGAGTGTGCATACTTCGCGAAGCTTACGGCGATGAGACAATGAGGTGTACACAATGGTGGTATTCAGAGCGGTGAGGGATCACTGAATTTGTCCTTTGAATGCCACTTCTCACTTCCGGCTCACAGTGAGCCGACGCCATCTTTGTGAGCAAAGATTTTCGCGCTCACTTGTGAGTCGGACCTCCCGGAAGTGTGACTGCAATAGGAATATAGTATAACCTACGAGTTTAATCAGAAATATTACCAAATAACAAGCCATGAGGTGCACTTGCAGCTTCAATCTGATATTCATATTTAATCCGTCTGGCAGCTTCACATTCATATTTAATCCGTCGTCGATAAAAAACGGTAACATAATCATATGCCTGACATCTCCCCGACGTGCCATATTTACTACTCTTTGTGCTATGCGATATTCAATTGTTCGTGGAACTTCAACCATACGCTTTATAAAATTCAACTGTTTATTGAGTATAAACGAAATTAGGCATCCGAAGGATCCGCTGTGAGCACTCACTCACTGGAGATCACTCTTACTGAGCCGCTCACTGCGCTGAATGCAGCCATTGGCTACATTCAAAGGACTGAGCGGCTCACTGAGGACTGAGCGCTTCGTGAGCCTCTGGGATCGGAAATCCTTCGGATGACAGTTAAGGTTTATGCTCAACGAACAGTTGAATATTATAAAGCGCATGGGTGAACTTGTACGAACAACAGAATATCGTACAGCGCAAAGAGTGATAAACATGGCGCCGTGCCAGGAAGATGTAAATGTACTTGTAAATATGCCAAGCAGCGGAAATATGCAAACAAGGTCCACAACTGGATCCTGTGTATTAAGAACTAAAATAAACTAGTGTGGAGGAAAGGTGAATCCATAGGACATTTCTGTTACCATCTTTTCCCTAAAAGCATTATTTTCTTTATTCCACCAGTAGTGAGCAGGCGTGGCCCATTACTAGACCCACGCCTTTCAAATGTACCAAGGTGGACGATTAGGGCTACTAATAACAGTGAGTCCAGTCATTATCCAAATGCAGAAATGCATTTATTTGTTCATAATTAGTAACGTGAATTTCGGATTACTTGTGTATTTAGAGATTAAGAAAATGTTTAACTAAATCGCACGGAGTAACATCTTGCGCAGCTCCTGATACCTACGTCGAATTTTGTACTTTACTCAAATTAGACTAGAAAGAGAAGAATATGGGTGACATTTCAAACCTTGATGGCAAGGTTCTAGAACACTAGCCCCCCTCCACTTCCAAGTGTCCAAGTCAAGAAAGTGTTCTTTTTTAAAAAGTATTTCAAAAGAAGTTACATTATTCTCTACATATGATACTCCTGCAACAGGGTCAGCGTTCTAGAACCTTCCTCTTTTACTAGCACTTTTTGGACTGCTGGTTGTCGCTAGGTATTTATATTAAAGCGTACGGTACATACGGCAGAATAACTAGCTGTCATAAAGTGCATCATAACCGAAGTAGCTTATATAAATTGCTATATGAAACTTTAAATATAATTTGCAGTTTCGAATCCCAATTTGAGCGCGGAAACGTGACTACCAACCTGGTCAATTTAATTTAGCAAATTAGAAACAGCTTAAGAATTCAATTTGTACGAAATAACTATTTATTTTAAAATCTTGTAATGCCACATTAAAATGGTCTTGCTCCTAACGCCAGAGTGAAGTTTATATGAAAATAGCGATTCAGCTCTCTCGCCTCGCAGTGCCGTATTTCGGTGCAA
>JAGDQP010014749.1:1508-16506 GCA_022664845.1 Lepisma saccharinum | reverse complement strand
GGATTGAATATGGCTGTGATTTATATATATATATGTGTGTGTGTGTGCATCTCTAGCGCACCATAAGTTAGATGAAATGTATTTAATACAACTAATGTTTTTCTAACATCTTACTATTCTGAAGTAGGAAGTGAAGTGATGATGACTTCCTGATATTTCATAGTACGTATTAATATACTCGTACGTAACGCTGAAACTTTCTGCTTGGGAAGCCATTTTGCCTATTATAGCACTTCCGGCTCAAATAGAGCGTGAGATACCTTGGCTCGATAAAATGGCGGCGGCTCACAGTGAGCCGGAAATAGTCAGTAGCATTCAAAGGACAAATTCATTGAGCGCTCATTGAGTGCTCAGTGAGCGCTCATCGCTTTGAATGCCTCCATTGTTACGAGTAGCACAGGCGCTTCAAAAGCGTAAAAACGTCGTCTGAAGACGACGAGCCATTTGGAAGACCTTCCATGGGCATTACCCTCGAAATGTGCAACGAACCTGGGAAATTTTGCATGCGGATCGCTGGAATACGATCAACGACGTTGCTGACACTGGTTTGTCGTGCGGATCTGTGTAGACAATATTAACGCCTAAATTGAACATACGGCGCGTCGCAGCGAAGTTTTATTCCTCGACTGCTGAATCCTGGGCAGAAGGAACATCGCGTCGTAGCAAGCCAAGCTCTCTGTGAGCGTTTCGCGAATGAGCCATCCTTCACGTCCGTCAAGGTTTATCACCGGTGATGAGACTTGGGTCTAGAGGTACAACCCTGAGACAAGGCAGCAGCCGTCCCAATGGAATAGCCCATAATCTGCACGTCCGAAGAGGGTGAGAATGAGCCACAGCTCAATATGGACCATGCTCATCTTATTTTTCGACATCCGCGGCATTGTTCATCGCTAATTCGTTCCCCAGGGCCAGACCATCAACAGAGTTTTATTGCGACGTTTTTCTTCGTTTGAGGAACAACATTCGGCGAAGCGACTGGATTTGTGGCGTGCGAAGGATTCAGTTTCTCCTCAATGACAATGCACGCTATCATCGAGCACTCCTCGTGTGTGAGTTTCTCGTCAACCACAATATGTTGTCGTTTCCGCACTCGTCCTACTAGCCAGATTTAGCTCTTGTAGACATCATTTTAACAAAGATGAAGCTACAGCTGAACGGTTGCCGTTTTCACACTGTTGCCGAGATACAGTGCGAATCGCAAAACAATATGCACTCGTTAACACAATATGACTTCGAGGCCTCATTCCAGTAGTGGCAGGAACGCTTGGATCGGTGCATTGCTACGCAAGGTAACTATTTCGAAGGAGATGATGTTCAAACTTAATAACTACTGTACTTTTTTGTTAACAGAACTAGTTTGGAACTTTTTGATACACGCTTGTACAGTTTATCAAAGCCTTTGCTACTTAAAAAAAGTAAGAAAGTAGTACTTTTGCCGCCAGTTTTCCTGACCTATGGACCGCTTTTTGCTCGTTTCTTCCAGATGAGCGCTTTCAAAATTGAAACTCTACTCTTGCTGGTGGTGGGCCCAGATCTGTTTCGTTACGCCACTGATCTTATTACACGGAAAAAAATAAAACGAACACTATAAAGTAATACTTCGACAATATGGGCAATGCATATATTGCGCAAATTAGATTATATAGAAGTAACGAATATATAGAAGAGAATTTTGTTCTATGTTCTGTGGTGAGTGCAATTACTCGCATTGCCATGATGGCGTTCATATAACCTCGTAAAGTAATAATCGATTCACAGAGTTTCAGTGAAGTATGTTGCTTTTTGCTGAACAGGAAGGTACGTACTATTAACTTAGAAATCACTGGAAACAGCCTATTGTCACATGTCAGCTAATTTGTTCAGTGAGCTAATTTTCGTTGGCTTTAGACCGGGTCGTAGGGTTAATTAACATTAGTCCTGGACATGAGTAACCTTTCGAAACTGAATAAATGAACGTGCAGTGCTTTGAAACTGGATTAGAAAAAGGACTTACCTGGTGCAGCGAATATAACAGAACAACAACAAATAGTACCCCAGAGTGTTCAGACTGAGATCTCAATTATCACTGGAAAGGCAGCGTAATTTAAAATCCTATTCACTCCGGCTATTCCTGAATGAGGTTTCTCCAAGAGGTAATTACAATTTGATTAGGCAATGATATATCAGTGCGTAAAATCTGGATCTTACGTGGCTGATCAGGTGAAGCCTTTCCTTGGTTGAACGTAACACTGGATTCACTGTTGTTCGTTGTATCTAAACTGGTATGAAATGCGCCTGACTAGTATCTTTGATGGTCTTTCAAGAATACATTTAGCATTTTATTCGGATATTAGTGGCTCCTTGCAGAATGATGTTTGCCGTTAACACTGTCCAGCCCAAGTAAATAAGTTCTGCTATAATGCTGATAAATTGAACTGAGAAGTACAGTTACGTTGGATGCTTCTGTAGTTTGTGTGCATTCTTGTATCATTTAAGTGCACCAGGCAACACATTCTGCTTTTCCTATGCAGTCTGCACTTTTATGATGGTCATCTGTAACAGATATAGATTTGAAGGGTGATTTAAAATGACTGAGTGACTGTCAACAAAAAATTGTGAACATAAAATAAATGCAAGTTAGTATAATAAAATATTCGGAGCCATACTGACCACGTAACGTAAAATGAAATTCTATTGGAAGAAAAATATACAACTGTCAACACATCGATAATCGAACATGGTGCTGTTTTGCGTTAATTTCAAGTAAGCGAAAGTGAAACTTCGTCCCGTTTTGATGGACACCATTTATTTATATAATTCGAATCTTTCCAAAATTTTACTGATTTTTTTAAAGAACGTGTCTGCGAATCGAAGAAAGAAAATATTTGTACAATTGTATTGTGTAGCACACTAAAATTGTAGCATATCTTCTGAGCCACTCTGTAAAACTTGAGATATTACTTATTAGATACTCGTTTTTCTGGTAAGTTATAGTATTTCAAGCTATTTCTAACAAGGAAGTGTGAATCTTCAAAGAGTTTGTAAAGGGATCCAGCATTTGTAGAGGGGAGTCTTTGTGAGTGTGAACAAAAGTTTTGTTGCATGTCTATAACTGAATTTTCTTATTTTAAAAAAATACTTTGTTACATGGTAAAATTCATGCCTGACTTGCAGAGACATGCACAATCACATTTGAGGAAAGGCTATATTTACAAAAATATAATTTTTCCCCGGCAAAAAAAATAAATGAGTCCAAAAACCTGCCAAATCGTATTTCGTCGTTTTATCTCTGAGAGTGATTTCCATCGCGATACCGAAAAAAAAAACTATTAATCATAATTTTACTTTTTGTTAGTAGATGTCACACGGGAGGAACATGTTCGCGAATTTGGGAAATATTCTTTAAAGACATGCGGCGATACCTTTGTCCACAGATGTACATATTGCACTTAAAATTGTAGTAAAGTTACATATAAGTCGCAACTCGGAGGTACTGGACGTCTATGACTCCACGTTAATAGTTTACTGCTCTTCATTTCTGCAGCCAGAGCAAAACGCAGGTAAAAGTCAAGATTAGGTGCCCTTAACAACTGAGGAGCTTGTTCCTAAGTCGTTTTTTTTTAATTTTCGTTTTTTTTTTGCGCTCGTTTTCGTTTACACATGCCTGACAATATAACCACTCAAAACTCACGTAAGTCCTCTTGAAATTAAATGTAAAAAATCACCCCCCCCCCCAAACTACATCTCTGTCATTAAAAATATTAATTCCAAACTCCACTTAAGTCACGTCGGTATCATTTTTCTCCTTTGAAAGTTCGATATCCATTGTTACCATTTCTCTGATTGGTGTTTATTTTTAAATTTGGAGGGCACATTGATTTACTGTTGAGAATGTGTTTAAAAACAGTCTGTTATTGTAACAGTTAACATTCAGTAAGAAGGTGTTTCGTGTTTACTCACTACGTTGTTACTAGGTGGCCGAAAACAATATACCTGTAGTGCAAAATGGAAAGTGAATTACCGAAACCTGTGCAGGAAAGGAGGGGAAAGAAGCGGTCAAGAGATTCAGGAAACTGGTTAAAGAAGAAGCAGCAAGTAGCCAGAAATAGTAAAGAAGCTCGTAGCCCTCCTACACTGAGTTGCCAGCATGATCATGGAGTAACAAATGCTGATATATTGTACTTCTCAACATAAATCAAATATTGAACAGGACAACTTCTTGTTGCGGCTACCAAGAAAGCAGAATCCTAGAAATCGAATAGTCGTATGGAGAGCATGTTCCAGTTTGTATTAAATATTTTCTGTCAGTAGCTGGTATTTTCCGTCGACAGACTGAAGAGCTGTGGAAATTTAAGTAGTCACGTCAAGGAGTTGAACGAAAAGAAAACCGAGGTGGTTCGAGAATGAAGAAAACAGATGTTTTTGTCACAAAAAGTATAGTGAAGCATATTAAGAAATTTAAAACCGTAGAGTCCCATTATTCCAGGCAGAAAACTGTACGTTCATATTTGCCGTCTACATTGAACGTTAGAAAAATGTACTATATGTATGAAAAAGAGCAACGTAACTCTAGGATGAAGTGTTCATACACAAAGTATTACAGAATTTTCATGAGTAAATTCAATATTGAATTTGGTTCCCCCAAAACAGATGTCTGCTCTTTTTGTGTGACGAAGAGCGCAGACATTAGCAAAACTACTGACGAAAAGGAGACGCAGAAACTAATAACAGAATACAGGTTGCATCGTCTGCGAGCTAAGAAATTTTACCAAATAATGAAATCAGATGAGTCGTCAACTCTGAAAATTGTTTTTGACATGCAGCAGAATAAACCACTATCTAAACTTAATGTGGGTGAGGCTTACTATGCCCACCAGATCTGGTTATACAACCTGGCAATTATGATTCACGATGGTACACTCGAAAAAAAAAAAAATCTTTTATACCTGGACTGAAAAGGATCTAACGAAGTGGTGTCTGCATTGTCAAATTTTTTATCGCTACTAGAGCAGAGATATCAGGCCAAGCACTACACTACTTTGAAATTATTTGCGGATTCATGTCCTGGCCAAAATAAAAACAGAGCAATGATGACATTTTTATTATCTTATATCCAACGAAGTGATTTATTTGATGCCCAATTAGAGGACATTCATAACTGCCTGCAGATAGAGTATTCGGACTAATTGAAAAGGAGTACAGAAGGCACGAAATTCTGAGAAGTCCAGGAGATTTCCATCTGATTTTGAACAAATACGGACAAGTAATGAAGTATGGGGAGCATTGGGTGTGCAAGGATTTTAAGAAATGTTCCTAAGATGCGTTGAAAACAGTGATACCAATAAAACTTCACAAGTGCGTGTACTTAGATTTTGCAAAGAATATAAATCTATTGGGCACAGAAATACTTATACAGGGGAAAACTCATATTCATCTGTTTTAAAGAGGACCCTTGGAAAAGTCCCAAGCTTGAGAAATGTAACAACTGTTCCCAGTGTAAATTGTGTAAGTGATGAGAAGAAAGAAGACGTGAAAGAACTGTTAAAGTTTGTAGAGCTGGGTGACGACGACAAAGCTTTCTATGAAGAGGCACGCACAAATTGACGATGAACAGCTGTTGAATGTCTTTGGAAAAAAAAATGTTCTTGTTCGTAGGTGAAAAAAGCATAGTATTACTTCATTGTTGTATTGAGTACGAACATTGTTGTTGCCCCAAAATTTTGTAAAATCTGTGTTAATTTGTTACTTACGTTTTCGTTTTAATGTACAATCTCCAAAGAAATAAAGTACAATACAATATAAAATACACTAAAAACTATTAATATTAAAACAAATATAAATCTTAGATTCTAAAATAAATAAAAATTCATTAAAACACAAAAGATCGGGTTAATCTTGGTTTAAAATCTAATGTAAAAAATCGTACAGTATAAGCGATAATAATAATAATGATAATTATTATTATTTTATTATAAAATAATAATGATAATACAGTATAATTATCGTGCAGTAGCTGGAATTTTTAAAATAAAACATATGACTGTACGAAAATGAAAATTTTTCCCGACATTTAGGCCCGAACCTCAAATCAGATAGTTCTTATACTTTAGCATGTTTTTATGTACAACTATACATCAAATACACTATAAAAATATTTTTCATTAAGAGTAGAATAATAGCAACATATGTTTTTCGCTTCTCTTGTAAAATTACAAAAAACACTTATGTGGAGTTTGGAAACAAGCTCCTCAATTAATAGAGGAATTTTTATCTTTCATTGGAACTTCTGTAGACTCTCTTCCTATGCTTTCTAGACGCTTTGCGAGCCTCTCTTTCAGGCTTGAATAACAAGAAGATACATATTTTTTTAATGTACAGCTGTAAATGCTCTTTCTTATTTTACATGTATTATAAATTTTAATTTTTTTTTTACTTTTTATCTGGAATACTATCATATTCTTTTTCTATCATTACAGGGAAAATAGATCTAGATGAATTAAAAATAGCGTTTAAAGATCTCGGGGTGGAGCTTGAAACGAACGAGGCAATGAATCTCTTGTTAAGGTAAGTGAGAATATTCTGGTTGCCCATAATTTCATATTAGTGATTATTATATACTTAAACATAGTTCCTGCTGTTCAAACTATTTCTTACTTTCTTGTTTAAGGTTAGTTTTTTTTTTTTCGTTAAGTCTACTATAATGTCTGGATTTCAGCTTGCTGGTAATGTACGACAAAGTGAGCTGCTTTCTTCAGGCCAGTCTCGCAAGCAAATGTTTTGATTTGGGAGAAAACTATTTCTTTCGTTGTATTTAGAATGCTAATGTGTGTGCTCATGCAAATTTTCGCCACACGAGCGCAATTTGTTCGAATTTTTTAATTTATTTTAAGGCCTTTAGGCAACTGTTGCTCAGGCGGATGAATGATGATGGGATGAAGAAAGTGGGAGGAAAGTAGACTCCTTGAAAACCCACTCATAAGATTAGGAATGGACATGAGTCGAGCTAAAACTGGACTCTACTCGAATTTAAATGGAAAAATTCCTGCATTCATGAAACAATAAGTTTGTAAAGTATGCCCAGTCGACTCGAAACCACTGAAGCTAGACAAACGAGATTTGATATACTGATGTATCATCAAGAGTAGATTACGGAAAAATTGCAAAATTTGGAGAAAATCGTCATCTTTATTCCAATATGGCGAAAAAAATTTATATATAAAGAAGAACAAACACCCAGGCCGAACCGCTGGAGCTAGAGAAACGAAATTTTGGCATGAATGTGTACCATCAAAAGTAGGTTACGAGAAAACTACGAAATTTTAAGAAGTCGCCATCTTCAATCCAATAGAGCCGATTAAAATATATGTGCATATCTTAGATATATGTATGTTTCTTAGCCATACTGGATCCAATATGGCGATTCTTTTCAAATTTCAAAAAAATATGGTAAACTACACTTGATGACACTTTCATGCCAAGTTTCGTTTATCTAGCTCCAGCGGTTCGGCCTGGGTGTTCTACTGCTCTTTTTCTGTATACTGTATATGATTTGCCCGACATATTGGATTGAAGATGACGATTTTCTCCAAATTTTATAATTTTCCTGTAATCTACTCTAGATGATACATCAGCATATCAAATTTCGTTTGTCTAGCTTCAGTGGTGTGGTCTGGGCATACTTTACATATATAGATGTTTCTCCGCAATTTTTGACTCAAAATGGCGACATTTTCAAAATTTTTACGTAAGTAACTTTATAGGAAATTTACATTGCGAATGCTCTCAAATTTTCAATTTAAAAAAATGTTGTTTTAAACTTACAGAAATGGAGTTCTATGCTAAAATGTTCCTTTCAGCCGCCATTTTTCAAGATGGCGGCGCGAGCACCTGTCCCCCAAACTTAGGTTACAAATTTAGCATTATAGTTAGGACTCCTTAAGTGTACAATCGTGCCAAATTTCAAAACTCCTCAACAGTTTGCACCCAAAAAGTACCTAATGACTGGACTATATGGAGATGTCATGTAATATCCGGACGGATAGCGGATAGTTTTCGGATGTCGGCTAATATCCGGATAACGAGTAATATTCGGATAACGGATAAAACGGATGGTTAAATGGATACCGGATAATTCGTCATCTGGTTGTCCCGAAATTTTGGCCATCCCAAGAAGATAGCATAGAGACATTAATATTGTAGGATTTGGCTCGTTTTAGCTCGACTCGAAACTCGAGTGTATTTCGAGTCGAGTTGGACAATATTTGCCGAGTCGAGTCGAGTTTAACGGAAACTCGCTCGTATGAGGACATGGTGTTTGTCCACCGCAATTTGTTCATAGAGATATCGATGATGATAGTACGGGTAAATTCAAATTCTATCTACACGGAATGAACAAAGGATCTGGGAACGTTCTTTTATTCTTAAAATGCTGGAAGCAATGAAAATTAAATATAGATTAATGGGTACTGGATGGAAGGAGCTACCTGTCACGTTTATCATGGCCCTTATCTTGAAACCTTACCACACATTTGTATTATTGTACCAATATATTGTAGCGGATGTTCGATGAGTTTGGGGAAACCATTTATATTACACAACCCTCTTTCTAGTACAAAAAAACAGTTATATGGCCGATTTCAAGTTAGCGGCCATTACGCTGGTGGCCAAAATTAGCAGGAGCCATTATTGGCATTCTAAATGTAATTGAAGACAAGTTACGTTTATCTGCCTCATCAGAACCTTTGCTTGCCAGAGTAGTGCCGAATTCCGATTACGTTTAATATTAGGATTATTTTTTACGTACTACCTTGTATAATTAAAAAAAAAGTTTACAGATAAAATTTTTCATTTATTTCCCTATCTTGATGTAGAATAACATTAGCTATTTTTTTTAATGTGCAAGCCATACATTATTATTTTTTTAAGTCGTGCAAGGTTGGTTCTTTTTAATATTCGAGTTATAAAACTGTCATTACTTATGTTTTCCATAAGGAAATACTGTGTTCTTCTTTGCCTTCTTTCCCTCATAAACAAGTAATGAACAAAGAAGCACAGTAACTTAAATTTTTCTAAGCTCATAATTCTTCTTTTGATTGTAAAGAATTCTATTTCTTGTACATACAGATTGTAAATTGAATTCAGTTGAAATTTACCTCCTGAACGAGCCCGTGAGCTTCTAAAGAAGGGGGCTACAATTTTTGGTAAAGTGGGCTTTGAACCACTTCGTTCAGTGGACGTCGGCGGGAATTGAACCCGTGACCACACGCACAGAAAGCGAGGCCACCCCGAGGTCGTACATATTGTAAAATTAATTTCGTTACCAAGAACTAAGAGTTACCTTTTTGCTTTCTCGAAAGAATTGTAATAAATATTTTTTTTAAGCTAAAACTACATTGGCAAAGTTTGTACTTAAGTAAACATGAGACCAGGTACCTGATTTCATAGTGGGACTGATCCACGTAGAGAATCAGCATCTCTCTCCCCACCAGGATTATGTTCAGGCAAGGACAAAACAGAAGAAGATTATTTTCGTTGAAGAAAATTAGCCTCCCGGATGAAGGTGTCTGTATTCAGCATCGTTAGGATTTTTTTATTGAAGCTGCAGTTTGCACCGAAACCATTCTTCATCGTGTTGTAGATTTGTTGAAATTAATTTCTTTTCCAGGAATTTTGCCGCTGATTAACTAAAAAACAAAGTTGAAATTAGGAAGTTTTGTAGGTTTCATAGCAACACAATTCGGCCAGATGCTAACAATCAGTTTTTAAAAATGTCTGTAAAACGTGACAATATGAGTGTTTGTGTTACATTGTAATTAATGAGGAGTAAAGATAGTTAATACACTCGAGATTATGCTCTTCTAGGGTCTGGGATGTTTCGGTGCAGGAATTTTTGGTGCACGGAAGTTTCGGTGCAAAAACTTACTTATGAATGTTGTTTCCTATAACATTGATAAATTAGTAAGAGAGCGAAGTTAAAATGAAAGAAATATTTACTTGTTATATTATTACAATCAGGGGCATATTTAGGGTTTGAGGGGTGGAGACCCCCACCCCACAATTGAGAGTTTTAGGCAGAATTATTACTTTTCAACTTTTCAAAGCAAAAATGATTGCTATAATAATAATAATAATATAGTTGTTAAAACTTTAGCGGTTGATTTCCGAATAGATTAAAAATTACTACTGACCAGCCCTTACTTGAAAAAAGAAATAAAACGGTGTCATTGAAGTCTTTCGGATTTACGAAATGTTGACACCGGAAATTTTGGCGCTTGCTTCTGCTACTAGATACTCCATTCCTTTACCGACTAACGTTGCTATTGAAACAAAGATCAGCAAGTAATCATTATAGCAGCTCGTATTAGTATTTAAAGAGAAAAACTAAAATGATTCCCAACCGTCTTTCTATTTAATAATTTTTACATACATTTCACCACCTCTGATTAAAATGGTAATATTTTTATTAACATGAACATATGTCAAAATGTGAAGATTGTGGGAAAACCCTTCTAATTACAAATTCACTTTCAGAAACTAAAACCTAAAGACTCACTAACACAAAACATATTAAACAAACATGTGTTAGTTATTCTATCATCATCATAATTTCTTAGCAAAATTTAGTAATAGCATTGCCAGCTTGTGTTATTCATTATAAGTCATGAACGCAAGACCTAGATAATATAACTTGCACAGTCACCAGGTATATAAAACATTGTCATCTATTAACATTACTTTTCACTTAGTTAATAGTGCTCTCGGTGAAGGAGCAGGTTAAAATTTAGTTTCGATTCCCCAACTTCCGCCACCTATTGAGCCGTATGTACTCTTTCCTACCACTGGTTCTCGTACAAATAATTGACACAGACGTTTTTACAAAATCACAGGGAAAGCCAGCAATCCAAAAACTGTTACGAAAAGGCATGTGTCATTATTATTTCGTTAAATACATACTCGAGTTGTTTAGCATACGGAAACATGGCGGCATGTTTGAGAATCCTAATGGCGTCACATCGTGTTATGGATGACTTATTTTGCTACAAAAATCAAAGACTCAGTGTAGAAAAGCAAAGACGAGTTATAAAAGTCAAGTTAGATAATGTTTTTCGTTGCGAAGCACATCACCTTTAGGGTCTCCACAGTCTTAAGGGTTGGACTCATGTCCGCGTGGTCCAGGGGTCAGTTCCCGGATATAGCACCCCACTTGGGTCTATGTCAGAACGCCCACTTCTGAAAATGGTCAGAATGCCTACAGAAACGGTCAGATCGCCCACCAAAACACACAAATTCAGAAATGGTCAGAACGCCCACCGAAACTCGAAAATAAGTCTTAAAATTAATTTAAGTAAAGTAATGTACAATCAACATGCTGCACAGAGAGACAATAGGCATAGTTAATAAGTATGTTTACTCAGAGCAGCTTAAATCAACGTATGCTAAGTTGATGGATGAAATAGAAAATGAAAAATGGCGTGGAGCTCGCTTGGAAGAACACATTTTATTTTCAAAAACAAATTACCAATGTGTCTCAAGAGTGAAGTTTATAATCAATGTCTTTTACCTGTGATGATGTACGGCTGTGAAACTTGTACATTGAATGCGCAAAAAGACTCACACAAAGAGTTATGATGAGATGCATGATATTAATAACTATGGACGACTAATATATTACATTGGATTCCCAGAGGAAAAAAAAACGACCGAGACGACGTCCAAATGCAAGATAGGTAGATGAAATTAAACGTTTTTCAGGAGCTACATTGATGAGAATTGCAGCTGAGCGAGATATGTGGAAAGAAAAGAGGGATGTCTATATCCAGCAGTGGATAGAAAACGGCTGAATATGATAATGGTTCCTTAAATTACCCTTCGTATGTGCCTTTCCAAGTTAATTAAATAAAAATGTACTTAACAGCTAACAGAATGAAATTAACTACATTTATCATGTTTTCATTTGCACGTTGAAAACAGCTTTAATTTTAAATTATATTTCAACGAATATTTTATTTCGTTCATATTGCTTTAATGTGACTTGTTTTCAATTTCCCTTTTTTACTATGATATAGACTTCGCTTCTGATGCGTTTTTCTAAGACGATATATTGCACTTATTGGGAAATACAGATTTAATAATAGGGTCTTTGGAAACGTACAAAATAATTTTACCGTTTTTAGAATGAAATTTCACCTCTGAGTCCATGATTGTTCAAATAGCCAAATTTTTAAAATCGTTTATTAGTGTTTGTTGTAATGGTATTTTCATTTATTTCGTCTTATTTACTATGGCGGGGTTAAGGTCGGCATACTTTCCTTACACTCAAACATAAATATACATACCAAGCTATTATTAAGATAAGATAAAATGAATTGTATGGGCGGTAACAGCACTATGGCTTACGCCCTTCCCGATACGGGGGAAGCCCCTTATCTTTGTCACGTCTAAATATAGCTGTTAATTAACTAAAATAATAAAATCATATAAAAGCTGAAGATGTGTCTTCAGAAACAGAAAGAATAGTGGTAAAAACTAAATATTTATAGAGTCTTTAGCATACATCTTATCTACTTACTACGTAAAACTTAACAGATAACCAACACAATAATCTCAGATGGAGATAAAAGGCAATGTCATTGGGGACGTTGTCTGAGATGATTATATCCTGGACAATCTAAAAGGACGTGACGAATACTTAAAAATTCCATTGAATTCACTACAATGCAGAGGGTCCAAACGTCGCAACAGATATCCATAAGTCATGCGACTGTGCCGTATACGTAGATGACATAAAAGTATTTCCTCAAGCCTACTATCTCGGCAAGATGATTTCCATGGAGCAACAGTTACCTTAATTTCTTTCAATTTATTAACAGCAACGTCATCCCATCGTCGCTGCCATTCATTCCGCGTAACCTGTCTATAAACCAAGCTATTGTTATGAGTGCACATAATATAATAACACATAGCAGATAATTATACTTAGGAAAAGAAACACACGAACACAACATTATCAAATAAATATTAAACTCGCTGCTCTAGCCTGGTGGTAGCTTATGTGCACGCCCCAGACCCGACTCCGACTAGTGGGCGTTCTGACTGGTAGACTTTGTGAATGTTTTCACGAGTTTTTTTTTTCATTATGTTTGTTCAGTATCGATTTAATGTAAGTATTAAACTGCAAAAAATTAAAGTATTAACCGTGTACCTTGGTAGGGTTTGTATTTTCTAACCTGTGGGGATCCTGATCACTTTGGTAGGCGTTCTTAACCTTTTTAAAGTGGGCGTTCTGACCGTTTTCAAGAGTGGGCGTTCTGATCATTTTCAGAAGTGGGCCATCTGACCAGTGGGCGTTCTAACCATTTTGGTGAATTGTTGCCATTTTTACGAGTGGGCGCTCTGACCATTTCTGAATTTGCATTTTTTGCTGTTTTGGTGGGCGATCTGACCGTTTCTGTGGGCGTTCTGACCATTTTCAGAAGTGGGCGTTCTGACATAGTCCCCCCCACTTTTTGGCACCCACCCAGCGCCTTGAGGCAAACTGGGGAGTCACGTGAATAAAGACGTGACGACCACTTGGTTTAGAAAGCCCCTGATACGCCTGTTCGTGTTCAAGGTAATGCGCAATGCTGAATCCACGGCTGTCACTCAGGTGGACGCAGTTCCACCGACCGCGGACAGATTGCGTTGGGGCAGGCTCAGGACCTTTCGGTCTGTAACGCCAATGGTTATTATTATTATTATTATTATTATTATTACTACATATCGCCTTTAACACTCACACCATGTGTCCTGTCTGAACACCAAAGTTGCCAAATAGTCCCAGGTGCTTTTAGTTCTTTCACTCATAGGCCTATTTGACATTTCCATCACTGGAAACTTTGTTATATATTACGTTTCAACACTCCCACACACGTAGGAAACATTGTACATGTATACTGTATATTATACATCTTGGGGAACCTAAAACTAAACTTTACTCAAGGATTAACATCATTAAAAGTGTTTATTCAGTCATAGAAAATAAAATAAAAACGTTGAACCAGAATCAAAGTTGACAGGAGATACTCTTGCGTAAGCACATTTTCAGTCACTTTAAATCCCCTCCCCCTTGTAAGTAAAATAAGCAGATACCTGACCATTCCCCTAGTGCTTACGTAAAAAATTTCATTTTTTTTTTTATCATTATATCGTCTGAAAATGCTCTGATCCCCTTCCTTCCTTCCTTGTCACAGAAAATAAGTCATGCTTGAACCCCTTCCTCTTAAATGCTTACACTTGAATGACCCCTTAAGCCTATTGACTTCAGCGTGATTTTTTTACAAATTCATTGTTTTGTTTCTAAGGATCCTGCAGTTTATATAGACTGAGTAGTATAAACGAATCCTCGCACTCCACATTTGCATATTTTAATTGGTTAATGTTTGAATTCTATAGACGACAGACAAACGTACTCCGTGGATTGACAGCTCACTAATTGTTTTTGCTACTCACAACTCTTGCGTCTTACCCCTTTCCCCGGCTAGGCACAGAAAAATGTATAATGGAATGCCGCAAGCCATGTTTTCCCCTTTCCTTGAACGAAGAGAAAGAAAACACATAAAGATTAATTAGTTTTGAGAAAAAAAAATGGGTTGTCTTCGACGAGATACCTACAGGCGCAAAGAAATTAATTTAGTTGAAGAAGAAAAAAAGCAGAAAGGGTGGGAATGATTTTTTATGAAAACGAAATAAGAAATAAAATTATTATTGTCGATCATTGATATGAATGCAAGAAACTTCAAGTACCTTTGAATATGACACACAAATAAATATATTTAGTAATTACATTAGTTTGATTAACAATTAACTAACTGGCATGAATTTAACTGTTTGCTGACTTGCGTTGAAAGAAAAGAATGATATTGCGGCAGATCCAATGGTTAAAGTTTAACTTGCTCCAAGTGTCAGAGTTTGTTACCTTGTGGCAGATCCACTGCTTAAAGTTTAAGTTGCTCCAAGTGTCAGAGTGTATTACATTGCGGCA
>JAGDQP010014748.1:15985-44389 GCA_022664845.1 Lepisma saccharinum | reverse complement strand
TTATTAGTGAGGTGTCCAAAACCGTACAAAAACTGATTTTGCCATACCGGTAATAGACATCCTCTGCTTTGTGTCACAGACCTAATGTTACATGCGTCACAGATCTAATTTATAGTTTGTTCGACTATTAATACGCTTGAAACAAAGACATTTCGTAATACATAATAGTACACAACAAAAGCAGTCGTTCTTGTAATGTCATGAATAAAGAACGAAAACTCTCTCCTTAATGACTTTCTTAACAGAATGTATGGAAGAGTAGGAAGACCATGGAACTTACTTCAACACGATATCAGAAATATCAGATGAAAGCAATGGCGAGCGAATAATATTCAGTGGCATTACAACGTACTATATTAATTTTTCCCACGTAGGTGAAATTATTCCCGCCCTTAAGAAAACCTTATTTTACAACTTTTCTCTTCAAGTGTCCCTTACTGGTGCGTTTACATTACTAAGTATCGCAAAATTCGATATAGTTGGTGTCAAAACATTTTTACGTTGATTTGACTTAGAGTGACACGTGTTTTATTCAATAACGTATTGGGAGAAATCGTATTACATTCTACCAGGACATGTTTTCAAAAATTATGTGTAATATCTAACTTGAAAATGTAAAACATCCTTGTAAATAAAATGTGTAGTGGTTTATACGACTACGAGTTATGTATTATTCATTAATTTTCAGTTACAAACTCTCTAACACAGATACAGGAATAATTGAGGACATGGCCGGAAAAAGGGCACATAGCCCTATGCTTTAGCATTGTCTATGTGCCCTTCTTATGGCCATGTCCTCAATTTCTCTATGAAGGTTCGTCAACCAATGTTTGAAAAAAATATATTGTTTCTGAATATAAAGTATTAATAAGAAGCAACATTTTTAATGTTTACCAGCAGCTTTATTGTGACCTTGAGGCTTCTCGTTTCATTGATTAGTTTGTAGTCTGAAATGTATAGTGTTTGTGTATGTTTCCATTTATTTGTGCTACTGAAATGTAGCAAAAATTACATAGTCTGAAAAATTTAGCTTCCTGCATATTGCATATAGTTTACAGGTCTTTTACTTACATGTAAATATAAATGTGTATTTACTTACGCTTCATTTTTCTGTGATGTTCATTCCAACATTTCATTAGTAACGTCTGTTTCCTCAAAACTAAGATAGTTTCCTTTGGTTTTCTGTTACCGGTACCAATAAAGTAATAAGATTTTTATGCATTAAAGATTCAAGATAGAAGTGAGCAGATTTGCGTTTACCTATTCAATGTAAATTAGCATAATGTAACGTAATAAACATTATAATTTTAATATTATTGCTATTTTTTAAAAAATAATTACTTTTACGTTGAGATCCTTCAGTCAGTTTCTGAGGTTCTAAGGCACCCTTATAACTGTTTTCTTATATTGTAAATGCATCTTCCGATTAAATTTTTTCATTCCTGTAATAAGTTATGGATTCTGCGCTCATTCTCGGGCGGTTGCGGTTCTTGAAATATTTTAAATTAACGTCTCGTTGAGTGATACCTCAGCTTACCAAATCGCAGTTTGTCAAGACAAATAAGTTATAAATTGTTTCAATTATTTGCCTTATTTCAATATTCTCATGTCTTATGTAAGTGCTCTGTGGAGAGCAGTTACGTTCCTGAATATACTTACATATGACACTAATTTATACACCGAAAAATGCTGGGCGGCGCTGGTTCAATAGTTAGAGCGCTCATCTCTGACGCTTGGGGTCGTCGGTTCAAACCCTGCATGTGCATTTGGGTTTTGTGGTGGACAAACACCGTGTGCGTAGGTTTTCTCGGGGTTCTCCCGTTTCCTCTCACTTTCTTCATTCCACCGGCCTGAGCCAAAGTTGTCTAAAGGCATTAAAAATTTAATTCAACCGAAAAGTGTTAAAGAACTCCATAACAATTTTACTTACGTTAAATAATGTTGAAAGTTTTATTTATTGCTCAGCTGAATTTAAAAAAAAAAAAACTCGGTTGATATTTTGAAACAGTTGAATGGTGAACAATATTTGAATATATTTTTAACTGCAAAATATGTTGAGTTTCGCAAAATTTTGGAACTTTACGAACGGGAAATTGAAAATCCTTTGCTATTCCCGCATAAATATATGTACATGAGAGCTACAAGCGGGTACGTAACGAATCCTTGTTAAAACAAAAAAAAACTTCCTTGCGTATGGTAACTAAATGGACTTACTTATTTACATTATTAACATGTTTACAACAAGAATCGAACAACTCTTATTTGAGTCCTTCCGAATGCTGAGAAGTTGCTAGTACTTCTTAATCCCATCGGGGAAACAAATTTCGTTATCGCGTAAGCTTCATTGTGTTACTCTGGTTGTAATTAGCACAGAACAATAAATTAGGGCTCTACTTTTGTGTGTGTGTGTGGAGGGGAATAGAAAGACCAAGCGCCAAAATTATCTCGTCCGAAAGGGTTAATAAGGAACTTGTACTCAAAAGAGTAAAAGGCTGGGCTCTATATTTGAAGAAATGCAGATCACGACATGGGACCACATTCAGGTTCACTTTATGGTTCGCAAAATATGTAAAACTGAATTCAAAATTTTAAGGTCTTTAGGTAACTTTGGGCAAGGCCGTCAAAATATGTGAAATTTACAGGTGAGATGTAACATTTCCGATGTGTGAAGAAGTGTTGAAATGCAAGATATAACCAATTTTCGAGTCATAGAGGTGTGAAATGAGAGTGACGACTACTTCTTGTGCGTTGAGGGCAAGCACATGCAGTATGTTCTAAACGCGATGTACATCACGTATAATGAAATAATAATACCCGACTTGACTTTAACAAACCCCTTTTCAATCGCCTGAGGTTCTTTCCGTGATTTTGTCGAAAATCACATATCATTCATAACACAAAGTGCGCCATAAATATTCCTTCGCAGACGCCATGTTTATTATGTGTTGATCAACTCGAGTGTGTATTTAACGAAATGATAATGACACCGTTTCTCTCAACACTTTTTGGACTGCTGCTCGTTGGTAGGTGTTTATAGAGCTGCCTGAGTTAATTATTCGCAAGGAACTATATATGTGCTTCAGTAGCTGACGGAAGCTGCGGGCCATAAAGTAAAGTTTATCCCCACATTCTTACTGACGACACCGAGAAGACCACATTTAAGTGGCCAACGTGGCTGTATTTGACAAAAACTATCACACGTAATTATCCAATATGGTCTGAGAGATAGAATTGTACATATCAAATTATTATTTATGGTGCGAGAACATAATTATTGTTAATTACAGTCATGTTGGCGCGCAGATGTGATCATTTCCGTGCCGGCCAGTAAGAACATGTAGCCATGCTTGTCTTGATAAGCACGTGGTAGGCGTAACCTTGTTTCTCGGTTACTGCAACTACCATGAACATAGTTGCAATAACCCTTCCAAGGTTACATCTACCAAGTAGGATCAAGAAAATAGGTTAAATCAACCGATTTACTTATTTGCAGTAAATGATTAGTACAGTTAAAGTAACTTAGAAACTCGGTTGGCTTAAACCAGTAAGTTAATCGCTGCAACTGACTGCTAGGTTAAACTAACTGAATGGAGTTAGTTATCACAACCCTTCAAAACAACCTATCCGCAGGGTTAAATCAACCCACTGGATTTAACCTTTTCAGTTGGGTTGCCGTAACCTTGCACTTATTAAGCTCTATATTTACCAACTCACTCGGTTAGATCAACCTTTTTTTGGGTTACTAGTAACCTTTTATTTTTTTCCGTGTGTTATAAAACTTCGGACTGTTCTGGAATTACGACTCTGTTGGCTATAGATTTGTACCCTATTGTCAATTAAATGTGTCCTTCTTAGAAATAATTGCAGCAACGAAAGAGAAAAAAAAATATCACGGTGCAATATTTGTTGAGTATGGTGGATGAGATACAATTTCACAAGTAAGGAAGTCCTTTCTTAAATGAAGAAAGGGAAGAGTTTTCAATGCATGTTTTCTTCTTATAAAGTTCCACACACTGAATTCTAAAATTTATTAGCGTTTCTCTAAAAGCATTGAAACACTAAACACGTAAATATTGTACAGAGTTTTACCATACTCAAGTAGTGGACGCAACGCATTCATTCAACGGGAAAAATCAAAGGACCAAATGATTAACTAATACATTATTCATGCAATGTTGACTAGGTCAAATCGGATCTAAACAGGGTTACCGGGTCAAGATTCGATCATCGGTTCTCCATGTCACAGAGTCCATTTGGCCATTTGGATCATGACCGAGATACCGAATCAACCGGATCACCTGTGTCCTGGTCGCCGGGTTACCGGTACCTCAAAAGTGACCCAATTTCAGCTCTGAATTGTGTTGTATATGTCAAGGTGCATGTACCTCTATGGGCAGAGTGATCTAGTTGATTAGTTAGTGTGACCGTTGCTTTTCTGTTTTAACTGTTGTAGAACAATAACAAATATCGTCAGGTTCATGATAACGGTAATTACGATCCACGTAGCAATTTTTACCTGACCTTAAAGTGAATAAAGCTTACTTTGACAAAAGTGGGTGGTTTGGATGATGAGTCGTGTAAGCCCATAATAGCGATTTTACAGGAGAGGAGATTGAAAGTTGAAACTGCTCGGCCATTCCATGTAGTGTAATAACTTTCCACGTATTCAGTGGCCAAACTACAGAACTTGTACCCACACCGCTTGGTGATTTTATGGATCTATCTCTCTAGATTTTATGGATCTATCTCTCTAGATTTTATGGATCTATCTCTCTAGATTTTCGACAATATTGTTAGTCCATTTTCGGAATTTTTGGATTTACGCCTTTTTCCAGTCAAACAGCCCAAGTGTAAAAACTTGATGAAAGTTTAGCTTTAGCAAATAAGGACAAAAATGTTTAAATGAGGTTGAATCAGTCCATCTAGTTTACAAGAATCACGGTTGCAAATAACCTTAACAGGATAAGAATGCAAAACATAATGTACTTCTTTAAAAAAAAAGTGTTGGCCTGGGTGGGAGTCGATCGGAGGCCCTACGGCACACTAACCTGATACTGTAGTCACCAGCCTATGGACACACAAGATCTAACTGGCTTTCCAAGAGTTATTTATGCTTATTTCATCAGATCGCAAGAGACATCCGTAGTAAAAGGGTAGGAGTTGGTGAAGATTTGCCTATGGCGACACAGTCCTAGCCTACGGCGACAGTGAGAGTGCAATGAAACAAACTTGAAATAAATTTCAAGTTTCCTCGCAAAACTGTTCGTTCCTACAAGCTTGAATTAGATTAGTGATAACAACTAAGCTAATTACGTGGTTCCAACAAGCTTCTTTCATACTTGATATTAACACAGAAAAATTGGCAGCCGCCGCGACCGGGACTCGAACCCGGATCTCCCAGTTGCCGGCTAGGTATGCTACCAATTACACCACAACGGCACGGCCAATTCTCTGTGTATATGGAATGTTCCTCTCGCCTAGACACTCTTCGAACTCTTCATTGCTGGTTACGAGGCCCAGGAGATTTTTGGTTGAGAAAACTTTCTGCTATCAGGCAGTATCTGTGTTAATATCAAACTTTACCAACACAAGGTTTATTGTGGAAAAGGTAATAACTTCTTTCATGCTTGTTTATTACGTTCAACACAATATCAAGTTTGCCAAGCTAAAAGAAAGTGACTGACAACCTTGTTTCAAGTTGCCATGCTATCTGGGGATCTGGTACGGATTGGTTCAAATAACTTGGATTTAATTAAAGTATTGAACTTCGATCTAATAGGCTGTTTACTGCTGTTGGAACTTCATATCATTGCATTATATTGGAATATTTATGAGTGAAACTAATATCTGCATGTTTTTAAATTCGGATAACAGCAAATGCTGGAAGTTGATTCTTAGTGCGTAAATGTCAGTAAAGGTAGAGATGATTGCGTTAATTGGATTATCTCGCACGTAAACTAATTAGCATTCAGACTAACATAAATTAACCTTAGCATAGTTCATGTAGATTTTGTGACATGATTATTTTCTGACTTAAAGTATATGAGCAAAATACTAATGAAAACCCACCTGAGTTAACGTTACTTGTAAATATACTAAAATAAATACCCGTCAATTAATAGTTATTTATTTAGTAAAATGTATGTAGGAACATTTTTCAGTATCAATTGACAGGCATTCTTACATTAAGGCTCAATCCAAGTGGGTTTTCCCGCGCTTTTTTTTACCCGTGAATTATTCACATTTCAGTAGAAGAAAACAGAAATTAACTTTCACAGACCAAAGTTCGTTTCGTCCTTCAATAATGAGTACAATTAGTTTTAACAAAAAAATAATAGTAAACTCAGGATTGTGTGCAGACAGTATTGAGACATTATTCTGTCCCAAAAGTGTCTGCACACAATCCTGAGTTTACTATTAATATTTTGTTAAGATTAATTGTATTCATTATTGAAGGACGAAACGAACTTTGGTCTGTGAAAGTTAATTTCGGTTTTCCTCTACTGAAATTTGAGTAATTGACGTACAATGAAAAAGGGCGGGAAAACCCACTTGAATTTAGCCTTAATTGAAAATTTTTAAACCTCTTTTTTCTGAAAGGAAAGAGATATTGCCATGAGTGATCGGATCTCGCCATTGTTAAACTGCTCAAGAAGACATCATTACATGCACCACTAAGCTTTATGGGAAAATGATGTCGACCGCGTGTCGTTATAAAGATATGCGATATAAGTTCTTATGTGTTTACTGAAGATAGCAGAAGAGAATAGAGATAAGATAACGGCTGGGGCTTAATAATCATTTGATGCACAAAGATGATAAGTCATTGCAATCAGGAATTCCAGTTATCGCATTCGCAAACACTGCGTTCTCCTTTGAGAATAATGTATGGTTTCCTCAGTACTCCTCTTGTCACAGTTTTTCTTTTAAAACAGAGAAAAATCTAAATCCCAGAAAAGAAAACAAGGCACTGAAAAATGTTCCTACATACATTTTACTAATCAAATAAGTATTAATGGACGGGCATTGATATTAGTATATCTTTGAAATAGAGAAAATCCAAATCCAGGAAAAAAAGGAAACAATCTATTTTCAAATACAGAAAAATCTAAACCTTCATAAAAGAAAGAAATATACCATTTATTTTGATATAGAAAAAATGTAAACTCACATAAAAGATAAAAGAAACGCAGGATTTCTTTTGAAACACAAAAATCTAGATCATCAGAAAAGCAAAAATCTTTTTTTTAATGGAGATGAATCTAGATCCCAGAAAAGAAAAAAAAAAGGTTGAAATAGAAAAAAAAATCCCATAGAAAGGAAAAAAATATTTTGAAATAAAAATATTAAATCACCAGAAAGAAAAAAAAACATTCGTTTCGAATAGAAAAATATAGTCATCATAAAAGAGAAAACATTCCCAAAAAAGAAGAAAAAAATAGAGAAAAATACTTGTGTGTTTTGTAATAGAGAAAAATCGAAATCTCCTGAAAACAAAATTAAAAGTAGACAGCAAGTTCTTTGAAAATAGAGAAAGATCTAAATCGCGAGAAAAGAAAAAATCATTTTTTACAAGAAACAACTTTCTTCTGTATATAATTCAATTCAATTCAATTTATTCAGATTGTACATTAGCTTACGAATAGTAAGCATTACAGCTGTCAGATAGGCAACAAAACATTACAGATTATCAGTTAAATATTCAGCCATTGCGTAATAAGACTTTTGTACAAAGCAATTCTCTCCTAAATATATTAATATTGCTTATACCTTTCGTGTCTAGCGGAAGTTTATTGTATAAGCGTGTACAGTTCATATATACGCTTTTTTGAAAAGAAGAGGAATTTTGCTGTGTAACATATACATTTTTTGTTGCCTAATATTATATAAATGAATGAATATATATATATATTGCATCACTGGTTTTCAGCCTTTCTGCTTAGGTGCCAAACTTCAAACCTTGCTTAATCATCGAGGCGTAAACACTTTTGAAGTACAGTATCTCGACCATCCGGTCTCCATACTATCCGGCCTAGTTTTAAAAGAATGTTTCTTTTTAATAAAGACATTATAAAATTTATCTTAAAATGTGTACAATACTGTACATATTTTCATTTTTGCGCGTCCTTTTTCTGTAATAAATTATTAAAACGCATGGTACAGTACATAAGAAATGTTTATAAAGTACTGGCCTGTACCAAGAGGTCAGAAAAAATTAATAAGAGGGTTTTGGTATAAAAATTGTGCTTGTAATGATATGGGTGAGGCAGGGAGTGAGTATTTATTGAACTCCGGCCTATCTGGCTTTTTTGTTATCCGGCCTGCCCTTCCGTCACATTAGACCGGATAGTTAAGAATCTATTGTATGAGCGTCCGAAAAGAGGTCCGCTAGGTGATCTTCCCTTTCTACATTACAAAAACTTGGCCACACTAGGTGATTTCTCTGGGGTCACGGTGGCTCAGTAGGTAGAGCGCTCACCTCTGGTGCTAGGGGTCGTCGGATCGATCCCTGCTCATGCCATGTGGGCTTTGTGGTGGACAAACACCGTGTGCGTGGGTTTTCTCGGGGTGCTCCCGTTTCCTCCCACTTTCTTCATTCCATCATCATTCATACGGCCTGAGCCATAGTTGCCTAAAGGCATTAAAATAAATTCAATAGGTGATTTCTCGACCTTATGATGGTGTCAGGTCAGTAGATTCTGTGCAACAAATTTTCAACTTTTAGTTCTTTCCTGAGAAATTTGAGGACAGTATCATAGTATCAGTGTGACTGATCACTGCAGTGAAATCCGTTTCTTTCTATCAGGATTAGATTTTGAGAAATAGGCAAACAAATAATGTGACATACAAGTGACAGAAATGTACTAATAATGTTACATAAATATAGCAGTGACTTGTATGGGCATGTGGGTAACGCCAAATCATGTGTAGAGCGAATGGCATTGAGGTAAGTGTGCCCGTCAACCAATCTCTAAGATTCGCAGCACATGACTTACAGCACAACTGTGGGGCCCATGTTTTGTCTCTATCAACCTTACAAAAAAACCGTCAATAAGATCATAGAGAAACCTACTTTGCCAATTCGCTAGGAGAATCAAAGTCATACTGAAAGGACATACACAAAAGATTAGCTGCCCATTTCAACTGAAAGGTCCCGAGAGAGGAACTGGATATTCTTCCGCTAATATTGAGTGCGAAGTGTACAAAAAATGTATCTTTTATGGTGCATTTTTAAAAAGTCACTTCCGCTTCATTTCCGGCATGGAATAACACATTGGCGGGTTGTAGCATCTCCTCTGACACCACAGAACTCCATGTCTACACTCCAGTGGTGCAAACTCCACGTAGGAAAGTGCCCCAATATGTCTGAAATTGCCCCATTTTTCTAACCAGTGCCCGTTTTCCTCAAAATTGAAGGCTGGTACCGAAAAACAAATTATATTTTCGAATTCAGCAGACGAAAAGCTTTTAGGAACATCCTTTAGCTCTCAGGAAAGAAAATCTGTGTTGCACAGTAAATTATCTACTAATCTCTTTCGATTCGCGGCACACTGACTAAGAATCGCTATTGTTGATGATATTCTACCCGAAATTTTCGGTGTCAGAAAGGTCTAATAAATCGACATCATCACCTGTTATATCATATATAAAAAATCCTAGTCTTGAGGCGTAATCCTTTAATCCATATTCCGCGGAGGCTAGATGATAGAGAAGGGTGACTTTGCATCTCATATTGATTTGTGCACTTGCACTCTGTCTCGAATTCCAACCCGAGCTTGATTCGCATCCCAAGTTCAGAATAGGGGTTCCGTCCTTAGATACTACGTGTTCAATGCGGACGAAAATCATCACTTGGTCTTCTCTACAGAGTCACGGCAGTACGAGGAAAGTCCAGAAAGTAAGTTTTCCCTCACGGCCAACAGATAGCAGGACATGCGTTGCGAGAGTCTAGTGCGCGTGGGTGAGAGATTCAAGACTTGGCGGTGCCACTGTGAGCAGTCGGGAAGTGCTACCTGGTACATGCATACGATTGCAAAGTCATGAATTTCTCACGCGCGGGCACTAGCCTCTTGCAACACATAGCCTGGTATCTGTTTGTCGTGAAGCAAACTTACTTTCTGGACGGCTCTCGTACGTAACTTATCCGTCTTAGTCACTGTTAAAGTATTATCTAAGTGGCATGGTGTTTGTACTTCCGGAGCCCTTGAACTCTCTCTCGGAATTTGTCCCATCACTCAGTTCCAGTATTCGTATTCCTACAACAGGAGAGGAAAGGAAAGAGAACTAGGAAGCAAAGTCGGAATCTGACAATTTTGATTCAATATTTACTTCTGATTCACGGTAAATGAAAACCCTTACCATGTAAACAAGTTAACCCTGCAATTCCACTAATAAGACCCCGAGCCGTTTATAACATCTCTGATACGAAAACATTCATTTTTATAAAATAGATTGGCAACACTGTCAACTGGGTACTTAAGGGAGGTGCTGATACGGTTAACGATATGGAAGAACATTGCAAAAATTAATTTAATTTTTTAAAAGCAGTTGGCAACACTGACGACTGCGGCGTCTGGTCAAGACTTTCGGTGTGGCTCTGAGCTAGTCTAGTCAAGACTTTTCCAAGGTCAGCTCAACTTTGTTTCTACGCCTTGTGGTTTATGAGATATATTTTTGGGCACTGATTGGCAACACTGACAACTAAGGTGCTTGGGGACGGGAACACAGTATTTTTCTATTGTGTCGAATAATGTTCATGCCAATTTTGGTGTAGATAGGTATAACGGAATGGAGGTAATTTGAATAATTTAATTTTAAAATGGATTGGAAGCACTCACCCACTGCACCTATCAAACCTGTTAGGGCGACTATAACCACACTTGTCCACACCATTTCAACAACATTTGAACCACTTTTGTATCCGTAGCATTTTAGAATTGGAACGGACAGACGGACGGACGGGCATAGCAGGAATGTAAGATCTCTATCAAGGTACCTAAAACCTCGATAAACTCGAGTATTGTGCAATTACGAGTTCTGTAGACCTCTGAGACCTCTAGCGCGCGGGGTGAAGTGGGAGTGCACAAGCAATCAGCGAGAACTCTCGCTTTTACTACCGACCTCAGATCGTCTTCCCACCCATGGTCGCGGCTACAGAACTCAGAACTAGGCTATACGTACTTCTCTCCAATCTCGTCGCTAGGTAGACACGTCTCTAGATTTAATCCTGTTCTGAAATTTTTCCTGGTAATTTTACACTTTCTTTTTTGTAACTATTATTAATATGAATAACATCAAATCTTTATAACGCTCTTGACATCCAATCACTGGTTTTACGAAGAACAGTTATATTAATAGGTCTTAGATTTGAGCACAAATTTGCTCAAAATAGCTCCTCGAAGTCTTCGAGCTTTTCTATTGTCAAACATTTGTTATTTTGTGTGTTGTCCAATTTTCACAATGAGCTACTAGCGAGAATTGATCTTTCAGGCCAAGATCAGCTAGGAAAGAAAATGTGGAACGAGAGTCGGACTAGTTAGAAGGTATCATCCCGGTCAATCGCCTGGTATAACTGATGAGAAATCTTGGAAAACTTCGGTCAAGATACCCGACAGCCAGGAACGTAAGAACCACCCCCGCGGTGCGGGTGGGCCCACGAGCTTTGGGGGCATAGATGTCGTTACTCAGTGATAATAAAGGGCGCACCAAACGAAAGCTGCGGAGGGTGCAGAGCCAGTTAGTTACGCCACTGCCGACAGCTAGATTCTAACCAAGGACTTTCCGAATACGAATCGAACAGTATACCAACTGAGCTACGGCCATTTGGTATGTAGATTCATGGAGATCATCATGCTTGTTTGTTAGAATCTGAAAATTTTATATTTTTGAACTATTAGTATTGTTCCCTTAGTCTCTTCATTTACTCGATCGCCAGTGCTGGATTAAGCTACTTGGGGACCATGAACTATTGACTCCTGGCTTGGGCTATTGATTCTGTTAGGGCCCCTGTTACCTATCCCCTGTGATCGTATGAGTGGCTGATTTACTCTGGCGGGGTCCCTGAAGCAGTAGGGGTCCTAGGCTGTAGCTCCTGTAAGCCTAAAAGGTAATTGACCTAAAAGCCCTGGGAACTGAGTAAATAAATAAATAAAAAAAAGCCCTTGTAGGCCCTCATAATCCGGCTCTGGATCTCACAATGTTTCCACACCGATGATCTAACTAGGGGTTTCTTGATCACAAGACGGACGTTCAAGCATAGATCTCATAATAAGATGAGATTATTATGAGATCTATGGTTCAAGTCTTATGTAAGCACATTCTAATCATTTCAGACGCCTTCCCCCGTTGCATGGTTTCCGCTAGGATTTTAAGTTTCGTGGGGTGTAAAGTCGAAATTGGGAGAGTATGAGTGAAGTTTTGTACGATTTCTATCGATTTTTTATAGCAAAGATTTTAAAGTTGGGGGTGTTGTCGATACTTTGGGGGGTAAACACCCCCACAGGGGGGGGGGGAGATGAATCACTGCCGCGTTGTAAACAAAGAAAGCGTATACCTGACACCTCCCGTTTTGCTTACGTGAGACTTGTCAAGTTTCTTATCGTTATTTCTTATTGTAGCCCCAAAAAACTGTTTAAATTTTTAAATCTACACTAATATGTTTTAAACGAATCTTAACGTCAGTATTGCTCTGATTTCCCTCTCCCAATTGTCAAATAAAATAAGCAAAACTTGAACTCCTTACGCCCTTAAATGCTTGAACGATCCTAATATAGAAAGTATAGCCGCTCAACCAGCGGAGAAACTGATTGTGGTGATTCGTAACTACAAACTAACTAACACACTATGGCTTACAGAACTCGCAAGTTCATCGCCACACTAACAATCGTTGACCAATGGATTCTATCCTGGGCAAGACCAAGCCAGTTTTCATCATGAACATCTCACTCTCGAAGATTCCTTCTGATATTGTCCTCCCAACGACATCTTAGTCTTCCCAACGGTCTCTTTCCCTCCCTGTTTGCCAACCACAATGGAATATAGTCTTCGTTTTCCCCCACCCGTTCTGCATAGCCTACCCATCTCAGCCGTCGTAATTTCATTATTCTTATAATATCGGGTGATGATACAGTCTTTGAAGTTCTTCATTGTTCCTCCATTCTCCGGTCGTTATTAAAAAATAATCAGTATTCTTTTTAGAGTAGTACAGTAGATTCTTGTATTCTTTTACTTGTCTAAATAATTCCCCAGTTTTTCTAAGATATAAAGAAAAGACAAAGGCAACTTTTAGTGTTTGATCCAACTAGTACTAGTATTATTTCCCTTTCTTAGCATGTGATATTTCCGTGCATGTTAACTAGTTGTTCAAAGACTTTTTTTCTCCTCTTGAAAACAACACAGAAATGATAATACCTTTCTAAATATATCGCGTTGGAGTTTGATACAACTCGAGTCACGCACGTAAGAGTTCTTTTCTTTCGGTTTCCTGTGATATGCAGAGGCCTACCCAAAGAATCAAATTGGGTTCATGACATTTTTAAAAAGAGACACGAGCTAACTTGATGGAAGACGGAAATAAACAAATGACATTTCTCTTGACTTGAGTAGTAAACAATATTTTTATACATAATCATATTTGAGTGTGGATCCCCGTTTTGAAAATTGCATTTTTACAATAAATTATTTTCACATTTGTCAACTATAAAAACAATACTTCAAAAAAAAAAAAAAAAAAAAAAACTAAAGTAGATATTTGACAATACTTTACTTACAGGGTTCTGCTTCTTCAGTACATAAGGTAGGTGAGCCAAATAACGCCACCTTAAGAGCATTCTGATGTAGCTAGTGAACCATGGTAGTTAGAACTCCAAAACAGTTTGTGTGAAAATGTGCTTAAGTGCCCTACATATCAGCAGTGTGATATAAAGATTGGTATATAATGAAAGCGGGAAAAACACGAAATAATCGTTACATGGTGGCGTTGTTAGGAACAAGGAACACTCGCCAGGTGTCAGAGCCCCATTTTGATGAAAATTCGTGACGTGGAGAATGTCACTTTCACCTAGCATTACGCCTTCTTGAAATTGGGACTTCATCTTCCGTTACTGTTTTTAAAACTTTATAGTGCACATCATGTTACGACCATGAGAATCATAGTTTCCAACATAACGGCACCTCTTCTGTAGCCGTTTGGTTTTCGGTTCTTCAACTGTTTCAGTAAAAAATGGGTCTTCATCATTCCACTCACACATGCTCCAGGTCAATTTCATGTGTCATTTTCTCGTACAGGATTAGAGTTATGGAAAAATTGACTTCATCATTGGGTTTCTAGGAACATTCCAGCACAGATTGATATGTCACATAGCCCACTTACTATTTAAAAATTTTGAAGCATAGTCAATATGGCCGTTTTCAAGATGTCCGTCATTATTGTCATACCATCCAGCATGTATCACCTCTTATCCAGTATCCATTAATAGCCATTTCCTTTCAATACCAATTTATAAAAAAAAGGTGTTTTCCGTACTCTGTATTCAATTTACTTGCTCTCTACACTGCAAAAAATAGCTGTGTTAATTCAACACAATGCGGTGTCCCAGCGTGACTACCACTTTTGTGTGTTAAATCAACACAACACATGGTGTTGATTTCGGTACTGTGAAAAGAACAAGTTACGGCTCTAGAAAGATTTGAACATGAGTTGCTCAGTTAGAAGTCGAGCGTCTTACAGACTTAGCTAAATCATCAGACAGAAAATGCACTAGATGCAAACGATATTTAGTGAACAGCATTAGAATTAAACGACTACACACTAGATTTAAACAGTGTATGAGGTCAAATATGTTGCTGAACCCCCAAAACAAACTAAGTTACTTGCACGACTTATTCCATGGTTTAATCACATCCTATTTGTCAACTGAGAACTAGAGTTCCCATTCATTGAGAATATTCTATTTCTATGAAAGCAAGCAAGATGGCGACAGCTAAACACTTGAGCAGCAGTACTGCTTTCTTATCGTAACAACATGTCAAATGCTGCGCTTGCTTTCATAGAAATGGAACATATTGTCAATAAATGGGGATTATGATCCCTGATTGACCAATGAAAAAGCGATTAAATCATGGCATAAGTCGTGAGAGTAACTTTGTGTCTGTTTGGGGTTCATCAACATTTTATTATCCTCTATATTGTTTCAATCTAGTGCTCTTTCCGTCTTACGATTTAGCCCAGTCGGTAAGACGCTTGACTGCTAACTGAGCAACCCGTGTTCAAATCTCACTACAGCCGTATTTTTTTTCCACAGTACCGAAATCAACACCGTGTGTTGTGTTGATTTAACACACAAAAGTGGTAGTCATGCTGGTACACCGCATTGTGTTGAATTAACATAGTCATTTTTTGCTGTGTACGTTCCATCTTTCTCGGGTTCCCCTGTCGTTATTGAGGTGCACTTAGACGATCACATTACCACCTCATGTTTTTACATATTACACAACTTTCGATAGTTTCTTGTTTTTGCGGAAAACATGACGTTCGACTCTTTTGATATAGGTATGACTTTCAGCGATTATAATTCACAATCGATGTAAAATGAAGGACAATGTACCTTCCTGATTTAACGACCTTCTTTGTCGAGAGACAGCTTCAAGTGTGCGTCATGGCAGATCTCCTATGATGACTAGCGCAGTTAGTTTCTGGCAGTCCTGCTATAGAAGACATCTGCCTACACATTCGTACTTCTGAATTCCTGCCACCTGTTCTCGTCTCCAAAACACCGGGGTGGCGTTAAAGACCTACGTGGCGTTATTTGGCTCAGCTACCTCATAATTAATTCAACATTCTAAATGATTTCTTTTAAGCTGTATACAGGATGCCCCCGAAATAATGGTACAAACTTCGAGAGGTGATCAAAACGAGAAAAAATTCCTTTGAAGAAATTCAAAATTATGCACAGTTTCGGAGATACCGACACTCAAAATCAGGCGACATCGCCACATATGACGTCATAGCTCAACACATAATGACGTGAGCGGTGTTAGATTACTAAATCATACCCGATACATCTATTTAGGAAACGTTTTTGATCAAAAACAAATTTCGCAACCTAAGAATGTCATTGTCAAGGAATTTAATGATTTAATAGAGCAAGCATAAAGATATCCTCTAAGCTGTATTCGCCAATCATAAAAATAACTTAAATAGATGTATCGGGTACTACTTCGAGTGTGATTTGCTAAGCCGACACTGCTTACGCCATTACTTGAAAATTTGTGTGCAAAAGCGTTTAGATCACTTAAAAAGAAATTTTCAGCAATTTATTGTATTTTTCGGCCCTTTTGTGAGTTATTTTAATTGATTTTTTTTCATTATGAAATTCCAGATTTCCCTCCCTTTACCGAGCCACCGTAGCTGAATGCTAGAGCGTTTGCCTAGCATTCTGGAGTTCGTGTGTTCGATCCCAGTGGCCGAACATCCTGAAAGAGATTTTTCCAGGGTTTTTCCTTTGTCATACGAAGAAAATGTCGGGACGGCACCTTCAACATAGGCCCTGGACGATACCTTTTCGAATCCTTTCCTCTTCCCTATCCCGGCCTGAGCTTTAAATGCCCAAAGGCCATCAATAAAATTCAATTCCAGATCCCTCAAAGTGTTGATAATCATTATTGTAATTTCTTAAAATTCAATACCTAATAGAACTTTTGTTTTTCTTTATATACGGTGTTTATTTTGCCTTGTTGTTTCATTTGGAATTTTAGGGGAAATATAAACTTTAAAATTTCTTGATATTTTTGAATTTTTCAAATTGCAAATAAGAATCAAATCATGTCTAGATTGTATAGTATCAATTTTCAGTTCTTTCACACATTTATCGTATTAGTGAGACTAGAGTGTTGTTTCCATAACACAATAATAATAATAATTCATAACACATTCCGATTCGTAATTTTAACACTTTCAATGCAGTTTAAAATGAAAAGTATCAATGTTAGGTTACTAATCACGAGTAATGGTTGTCTATCGATCTGACAAAGTTGATAACGGCAATCGATTCAACAAATCTCAACTAATGGGAAGAAACTACTCATGAAACCAAACGTAAAAAAAAGCCTCGCCCTTGGACTCTGGATTATCAGCGAGGAAAATCGAGGATGTCTGTTCAATGGAGTAGGAAGCTCATTACAAAAGTTTTGAATGCTCAGGAAACAATTGTAACAGATCATCTGCTCGATCACCTGAACAAAGGCTATCAACTGCACAATAAACTTCTATTTCGGATCACGGAATGAATTCTTTTTATACCAGTTGTTACGAGATGTTGATGTGGAGATCCATTTCCTTTTCGTTGTTTGATTTTAACAATTACTTTATGAAAGGTATAAACATTTATTGATATTACTCGGATACGCGTGGAAACAGTTCAACAGAAGGTCAACGGATTTTTTTAAATTTTCTTTATCAGCAGATGTTTGAGCAAAGGTAACTGAATAGAGATTTTACTTGAAGTTATCCCAATATGGATAACAATTTATGTAATACAGAAGACGGATTTTCACATGGATGAGGACATATTAATTCTTGATATTGATGAAGGCTGCGGTGGTTCAGTGGTAGAGCGCTCACTTCTGGTGCGTGGGATTCCCGCTTTGATCCCGGATCGTGCCATGTAAGCTTTGTGGTGAACAAAAACCGTGTGCGTGGGTTTGCTCGTACAGAAACAGAAATCCGGCTATATTGGCATTTCTAAACTGTATTATTAAAATTTATAGTAATAGTAACCATAATTGTGCTACAATAACGTACTCTTGTGTTAAGTTGACTATATCTGGTATTATTTTATAGTTTTGATTCCTAAGTAATTGTTGATAAATGTTATATTGCTGGGAAACTCATATATATGGCTAATTGAACAATATTTCTTCATGACCTTCAAGTTTGACAATAGACCCTATATATATATATTGCTGTTCGAATAATACTGTATGGTTGTTGGATGCGCATGCGCAGAAAATGATATAAATATAGTCACTGTAACTATAGGCCTACTGTTAGCTGGGACATTGTGTGCTTGTGTGGTTGGAAGGTATCTTTGTTCGTTCGAGAGAAATTACAAGGTTATGTGAGGAATAGCTAACGATGACGAGGAAAAGTGAATATCTTGGGGATTTATTTCCTTTCTTGAAAATGTTAAAGGTGAGTCTAAAGTATAGAATGTTATTGTTAATGAATGGCCCACCAATTGAGGCATATGAGTACAGTGTTTACGTCAGTTACGTAAGATGATATTGGAGCAATACATATTGTCACAACAACAATAAAATATCGTGCCAATAAAATAATATGGTTGGAGTAACTATAAAATCCTATTTGTCATAGTCAAAATTGGGACAGCAATACTATGGGTTGCAAATACAAGTCTCGCTAATCGTGTGTTGTCATTAAGACAATACACATGGTTAGGTGTATTGTCATAATTACAACAGAATACTGTAAACAATATTTTATGGTAAAATTCACGTTTTAGGTTAAATTACCAAGATGTTTTGTTAGCATTATAGCTAATTATACAACAATGCATTGTTGAATTACGACAACTATATACTGTATATTGTTAGAAATTGACCTAGGGTACCATACAGTGTTTTTGTGGTAACTATACATATAGTTATAACGACAATGTCATATTGTTGTTTTAACTGTATGTATAGTTAAAACAACGACACTCTATGGTACCCTATAGGTCAGTTTCTAACAATATTGATATTAACTAACTAACTAACTCTATGGCTTATGGAACTCGCAAGTTCATCGCCGTAGTAACAAACGTTCGCCATTGGATTCTATCCTGGGCAATATCAAGCCAGTTTCCATCACGAACATCTATTTCTCGAAGAACTTTTCTAATATTGTCCTCCCAACGACGTCTCGGTCTTCTCAATGGTCTCCTTCCATCCGGCCTTCCAACCAGATAGAATATAATCTTCGTTTTTCCCCCATCCGAGCTACATGGCCTGCCCACCTTATTCGTCGCGATTTCATTATTTTTACAACATCTGGTGAATCGTACAGTCCGTGGAGGTCTTCATTATCCAGTCTCCTCCACTCTCCAGTCATCTCGTCGGGTTTCGGCCCGTATATCTTTCTCAAAACCTTATTTTCAAACACACGTAATTTTGTTTGTCTGCTAGGGTCGTACTCCAACTTTCGCAACCGCAAAGTATTACCGGCAGAATAACAGTTCTGTATATTTTTAATTTCAACTTCCTTGATATTAATCGCGATGTTAGAAGTTTTTGGACTGAATAGAAACATGCGTTCCCCGATACAAAGCGACTGTTTATTTCTTCCGTGACCTCATTTTTGCTTGTTACGTATGCTCCCAAGTATTTAAATTTGTTTACTTTCTCTATGACCTCATCCTTAATTCTTATGTTTTTATTTACTTCATTCCCTGTGTTTCGGCTTGTTATCATGTATTTTGTTTTATCTATGTTTTCATGTAGACCTATCCCATCGCACGTTTCTACTAAAGCATCGGTGTTGCTTTGTAGTGCATCTATATCGTCCCCTATTAAATCTACATCATCAGCGTATAGAAACAGTTGATTCAAACCATTCAATGATAGCCCCTTTTTGTCCCCTTTAATTTTTAAAATCGCATATTCTAACGCAAAGTTAAACAGTAGTGGTGACAAGGCATCGCCTTGTTTCAATCCATTGCGAATCTTGAAACTATCTGACATATTATTACCTATCCGTACTCTGCTTATGGGGTCGTTGAGACACATCTTCACTAGTTGAACCATTTTTTTTTTTTCGGAATTCCAAATCATATCAGAATACTGTATAACTTTTCCCTTTTGATAGAATCATATGCTTTCTTAAAATCAATGAATAGCTGATGAACCGTCCCATTGTATTCCCATTTCTTCTCCAAAATTTGTCTCTAGGCAAAAACAATATTGATATAGTTGTTGTAACTATATAGTATGGTCAGACATAATCACAGTATTGTAATTATGACAATACAGCTAATCATTTGTATTGTCATAATGACAACACACGATTAGCAAGACTTGTATTGTATTTACAACCCATAGTATTGCTGTCCCAATTTGAACTATGACAAAAAGGATTTTATAGTTACTCCAACCATATTATTATTATTATTTTTACTACGGGGTTGTTCCCTTTTCCTCCCACTTTCATCATTCCATCAATTCTCTCATCATCATTCATTCAGCCTGAACAAAAAGTTTCCCAAAGGTGTTAAATAGATGAAATAAATAAATAAAGTCTGGATAACATTTTGTGTACCAGCATGTAGAGGTGCCAAGCGAACTTCTTTCCGGGATTCATTCCCACAGAAGAAGCATTGAACAAAGTAGGTCGGATTTTACTTTAAAATGTAGGTCCGCTAACGATCGACCTACAGTTTAATGTAGATCCGAAGCATTTTGTTCTATTTGTCAATACTCAATCCCTGTGTTCTAGCGGTTATGATGGCAGAACTTAGACCAGTATTAGGGGGACACAGGTTCAAGTTCTGATACTGACCAACCTGAGTGCTGGCCGGTGTCTTTCCTCATACTTTTTCAAAAAACAAGAACGAAGTTACAGGGACGCTGTATTCTTCTTCGGCGTATCTGCCATAAAAGACTCCCTGTCTTCAGGATTCTTTATTTGTTGGAAACTCATTATTTTCCTCACATCGGTAAGCATTCTAAAGTTTCTTCTTCCTCTGCCTCTTTCTCCTTCAATCCTGTCCTTTATCACTCTCCTCTGTAAACTGGTCTTCTTAGGATATGCCCAATGATATTGGGAATTATAAGTTCTATCAGTGTTCCTATATCAGCAGCATTCGCGGATTGTCTACCAAGTCGTCGTGATCAGGTATGCAGCACATCGAGCTGTGAACTGGTAGACTATGAGTAGTGTTTGAATCGTGCTGTATATAGTAAAACATTCTTTTATTGGCTTCAATCAAACAAACTTTGTTCAGAAGAAACACAATTTTGCTAGAGCATTATTTTAACCTTTTTTTTTTTTTGTCAACCAGAAATTAAACATATTTCTCTTTGTTTATACATGACCACTCTCCGTACGAAACACTTAGCAAACCTTTCCCACAGCTCCTTTGAAATATTTTCTGTTGTACAGTCTCATCAGACACCTGAAATGCTGCTTTTCAATTTTTTTTCCACTCCAAGTCGCCAAACTTTCCTAATGTATTCTACATGTTGTAATTTATTTATTTAATTTATTTATTTATTTCATCGACACAACAGGCCTTAATGCCTATTTATAGCGTCTGCAATAATTGTTACATTGTTTCATTTAATGACACAAATAATAGAACATCTATACCGAACATCTTTATCATTAGCCGAAAAAATTAGAACTTAGAAAAAGAAAAACTTAAGATGTCATCACTGTACCATGCAAGGCTCTGATAAACGCCAGATATTGCGAATTTGTTCGTGGATCTTCCGGATAATCGACGTTAGAAGAAACATGGGGAAAATCCGAGTGGTGAGTCTTACTACTGTACGAGCCTTTCACTCTCGTCTCTCATTGGTATATATTTTCTTTCCATTTTAGTTTTTTTTTTTTTTTAAGGCATTTGCTTGTCGTAATTTTGCACACAACCTATTTATCGTATAATAATCGTAGCTGGTTTACTAGCTTCACATAACTTTCTTTAAATGTTTCTCGGAAGGTTAAAACAATATTCATCTTATGGGAACAAAGTGGAAATTTCAATAGTCAAGAAGCCTAGGATGAACCTGTGTGAATATTATTAATTCATTTAATTCTGAATTTGTAACCACACTGCATATATGCTTGATCTAATTTGTTCTCATAGGTGTTTAACTTTTTGGAGTCGGGGTCCAGTTAAAAATATGAACTACTCCCAGACTACACAATTAGTGAGCTCTGCCTAAATGCAGATCCTGATTCGAAAGTCCCTGAGTAAGATGAATCGGTGGTGGCTTGCCATTGTCTTCCATCAGTTGAAGATTGCGTCCTAAGAACGGGACCTACAGTTTAACGTGGTCTCCGAACCACCTGTGTCCCCACCGAGTACTGAACCCACGACCCTTTGATTACAAGGCAGCAAGCGTTATGACTCACCCACACTGGACACTAAATCTTTATATAGGATACAAGTTTTCTCTAAAACCATTGATAGGAGTTTTCGACTGACGAGTCACTAATAAGGATTTAGCGGGCCGAAATTGGCCCGTGTACATCAGCTTTCCATTTCTGACTCGAATTGGGACCTCAAGCTGGCTGAAAGGTTAGCGCGCTAGCTTTATAGTGCGCAGTTTCCGCCGTGATCAATTGAACGGAGTGGTTCGGAGCCCACTTTACAAAAAAAACTGTAGATCCCATCCTTAGAACTTCATCAGATCGTTTAGAACGTTAATAACAACTCAAACTGACAGAAATTTTCTGTGATTGTCCGGAATCTCTCTAGGCAAATTCTAGGATAATACAGAGAATTGAAACATTACAACGAACAACACACATTTCAATTAGATGGTTGAATCAGTTAGGCTTCTTTGGCTAATAGTTACGGTCGCGCACTTTAGCACTGGACAGACACACAGGTTCAAGCCCTTCTGGCAGCCATACTGATTGAAAATTTCCATGATTTTTCTTCAATTTCACAAGATATGGGTACCGAGACAGAGGCCTTATCAGCTAATTTTCCTTCTATGTTTTCCGAAAGATTGCTTGCCAAGGGACGTCATTTCTCAGACATGTGTAAAGCTTAGCTCAAGCTGTCTGACCTGTGAATGTAAATCAAATCAATAAATAAATTTATATTCATGATAGATACAAATGAAGAACAAACTCAATTGAAGGGTTCCTTGAAAAAGTGTGTAGCTGCAGTGTGCGGGAAGCTAATTAAAAGTTTTGAGAATGAATTTATTTATTTCCGTCCTTTAGGCATCTCAGACTTAGGCCGGAATAGGGTAGGGAAGAGGTTGTTGGACCTAGTTGGTAGGTACCATCGTTTCATTTGCCTGGTGTGACTAAAGAAACCCTGAAAAAAAAAAACTCAGTTAGGATAGGTCGTTCGCTGAGATCGTTCTCAGTATCTTCCGGTTGCTAAGTCAACACTCTACTAACTGAACTACGCTCATTCAGTCACTAAAAGTTTATATTTGACACTGTGACACAGTGATTTCTTTTCTGTATACGGAACTAATCCCTTGAATCATCATTGTTTTGCTACGATACCTCAAAAGATCATTTTATTAGTCACACTTCAATTTCGATCTACGAGTGCAGGAATGAACAAAAATTTATAAACGTTGTCTTGTTATCGTCATATTTTGAAGGACCTAGATGTAACGGGACATTTTTTGTCACGTATGTTTCGTATTATCATATATAAAAGACATCTTTTATATATGATACGAACTATATGTGATACAATATGTCACTTACACACTTTCACATTTGTACTTTGGACATCTTTCCCAAATAAATCTATCTCTGAAAACTCCATCATAATCTATTTTTTTTCGACGTCTGAACACCTAGTGCCTCCATGTGATATCGCTACCAAGTACCAACATGTGCCTGGATTCGAAGAGAATTCTTTCAAAAGTATTACAAGCAATTTACGAAATCGTTCGTTGGGAGGGAAACGCACAGGTTTATCGATTGGAAACAATATCGTAACGTAAAATGATGTTGTACGTAAAGATCACCACCAGTTGTGTTTGGTTCCCGCAAGCTTACTTTACTTTTAAACGTTCAAGGCAACAAAGTTACAATATAAAAATTAGTTGGTATCGAGATAAATTTTAGCGGGAATGTTCGCGATTCAAAGTCGGGAGATTCCTCGAGTGGTATCTAAAGACTGAGGCTTATTCATTTCTGTAAAAAATAAAACACTTATTTTACACTTTTTTTTCTGGAATTATAGCGTCAACGGGGGTTACTTTGAGCACGGAATTATTTTGGGTAAAACTAACCCATCACAATTTAACAAGATTTCAGATTTTGTTTATTCGGGCGTTACTATATTTTTTGGAGATTACTTTGGATGTATTGTATAATGTAAAATGCTCTTGCGATATTAATAGTAGCTACTTCTATAGCTCTAAGCAGTGATTCAGCCAGATCTTCCTGTGAGCAGCTCCCAAAAAACATTTACGGTCGAAAATCGATAGAGACCGTGCAAAACTCCACTTATACCCTCCAAATTTTGACTTTACACCCCCCACACTGAAAATCTTTGTTGAATCCCTTGACTCTGAGGAGGAGAAATGGCAGTGCTGGAATGTGTTCATTATACTAGATGATATTTCATCCGAAAGCACCAAAACCGGTAGACAATCCAATGAAGAAATTGCACTTGAAATAGGATTAGAAAGAAACTTCTACTCCTGAAAAAAAAAAAAAGTGAATGGCTTGTTGTGTACCTTTCTCTAAAAAGAAGAAATAAATATTACATTGGACTTGTAACAGGAAATCGGCAGACCTATCAGGACCTCCTTCAGGATCCATAAGATCACCCGTATTCCTTGAAACAAATGAACTTAGAAGAATAATTCCATCACTTTTCTAGCTATATATTAAAGAAATTTGATGCAGAAAATGAATAAATTGGAGCTTATAAAATATTGTGAAGAAAATGTGTTAAAAAAATGTTTAAGAAGAAATTCCAATACTCCTTAACAAGCGTTAAAAGTCATGTTTAGAAAGATATAAATGAAACACAGTTCTTTTACACATTACTTAACACCTTTTGAGCAGAAAAATAGGAACTCAAGACACACAAAATATGTAAAGTATGCATTATAGAAGTGCATTATTTTGCGCAACGCATTACGAACGAAGAAACTGTGTGCTGTAGTACATGCAAGTTGTGCTTTCATGCTAAAGGTGACAATGGTATTTAAAACTTAGAGGACAATGAGTTGACAGTATATGATTTACATTTTAAATAAAGAATGTGTTTGGGAGTGGTGTAGAAAGTTTCAAGATGGACAAACAAATATGCCTGATGAAGTGGGTCAAGGTCGGCGGTGTCTGGAGAATGAGGAGCTTGATCCAAACATTAACAACGCAATTATTTTTAGGAAGACGTCATTAACAATTTCATCACCTGCTTGGAAAATTCCATTGATCTCCTGAACTAATATCTGAGAGATTGATGGAGGGAGGTGAAGCCTAGTGGATCTATCAGAAGACAGGCTTCACTGACATAAATAGAAAAGCTCTTACCACGTTAGGATAAGAGTCTGAGTGCCGCGGTGACTGAGTGGTAGAGCGCACACCTCTTGTGTGTGGGGTCCTTGGATCGATTCGGGTCCTACCATGTGGGCTTTGTGGTGGACAAGCACCGTGTGCGTGGGATTTCTCGAGGCTTTCTCCATGATCATCCATTCGGTCTAAGCCAAAGTAGCCTAAAGGAAATAAACAATATACAAATAAGAGTCTGAATTCAGGAGGATGCTATGCTGAGAAGTAGTGTAGGTATGTAGTTAGAGTTGGTGTCATGATCGCCATCATTAGTCTTCTCTTGAATGCTGAGAGGGACTTCTCTTGAAGTCCATTAAATATATGTGAAGCCCTCTCTGTTCATCCCGAGTAGAATATTTTCCCTCTTTCTAGTTTTCTCCAGACTTTTCTTTAGTTCACAATAGTTCCACTTTTATTTTTCGAATATATCCAAAATGTACCAAACATCAAACTGCAAATATATCTGAGATATGTTTAATTTATAATATAGTTGCAAATTTATATTAGAAACCCATGGCTATGATATTAAACACATATTTTACAGAAATGTCATAATCTTGACTTTTGAAACACTGGTCTAAATACGCGTATGGACTACCCTTTAAAGTTACTTTCAGTAAATAAGAAGAAATTTTAACGGTACAAAATAATGTTCAAGAGTGATGGTAAATGTATATTTACAAAAGTCAGAGATAGTCCTCCTTTTCTGTACCAGCGCATTCTTTATGTGCTCACCTCGAACACATGATACACATAACCCATAGATCTCCCTACGAGTTCAGAGAATATTCTGTCACAGAATATACAATTCGTATCTTCATCATCTGCCTTTTCTTGTTCAGCTGGCGTGTCAGAGTAGCTATCTTCATCATTATAAGGACCTAGATCAGAAAATATCATCCTGGATTCTTCTGAATCTGATTCTTGCCTTGTGAATTATAAAGGTTCTTGTTTTCTTTTCCGTTCAGGTGTATTCCACTTTTTTAATTGTTCAGCTCTGTGCACAACTTTATTGAAAATAATTTCTTTTTGCATTTAGTAGAGTCCTGCTTTTCCAAGGAAGCCATGATTGTTTCTTAGTGTGGATTATCCGTTATAACAGTAGCACTTCCTCGTTTTCTAAGTCGATTGCTGACTTATTTCTTTATGACAGGAACTGCTGAAATTTGAAAAGGACTTACTAGGTAGGCAAGGTAGCCCATATTTAGACCATTCATAAGAGTTGCTTCGTGACGCAACAGAAGTCAATACAAAATATTTATTCTTTGTTTTATACTGACTACGAGTGCGGTCTCGATAAAGCATTTCATATTTGCTTTTATTGTGTCTAAAAAGCCTGATAAAACTTCCCCACTGTTGAAAACAGGCAAAACATATAAATAAATCAACCACATCAAACTCTTTGTCGCTAACCGAATTCCGCCACCACCTTCGTCCTTGGGGAATTGTTTCGCACTTTTGTCACTAGTCAGCACTACTATACAAGCATAACTAACTAACGCTATGGCTTATGGAACTCGCAAGTTCATCGCCGCAGTAACAAACGTTCGCCACTGAATTCTATTCTGGGCAATATCAAGCCAGTTTTCATCACAAACACCTACTTCTCGAAGATCTCTTCTAATATTGTCCTCCCAACGACGTCTCGCTCTTTCCAATGGCATCTTTCCATCCGGTCTTCCAACCAGGATATAATATAATCCTCGTTTTTCCCCATCCGAGCTACATGGCCTGCCCACCTTATACGTCGCGATTTCATTATTTTTACATCTGGTGAATCGTACTGTCCGTGGAGTTCTTCATTATGCAGTCTCCTCCACTCTCCAGTCATCTCGTCGCGTTTCGGCCCGTATATCTTTCTCAAAACTTTATTTTCAAATACACGTAATTTATGTTCATCTGCTAGGGTCGTACTCCAACTTTCGCAACCGTAAAGTATTACCGGCAGAATAACCGTTATGTATATTTTTAATTTCAATTTCCTTGATATTAATCGCGATGTTAGAAGTTTTTGGACTGAATAGAAACATGCGTTCCCCGATACTAAGCGACTGTTTATTTCTTCCGTGACCTCATTTTTGCTTGTTACGTATGCTCCCAAGTATTTAAATTTGTTTACTTTCTCTATGACCTCATCCTTAATTCTTATGTTTTTATTTCCTTCATTCCCTGTGTTTCGGCTTGTTATCATGTATTTTGTTTTATCTATGTTTACCTGTAGACCTATCTCATCGCACGCTTGTACTAAAGCATCGGTGTTGCTTTGTAGTGCATCTATATCGTCCCCTATTAAATCTACATCATCCGCGTATACAAACAGTTGATTCAAACCATTCAATGATAGTCCCTTTTTGTCCCCTTTAATTTTTAAAATCACATATTCTAACGCAAAGTAAAACAATAGTGGTGACAAGGCATCGCCTTGTTTCAATCCGTTGCGAATCTTGAAACTATCTGACATATTATTACCTATCCGTACTCTGCTTGTGGGGTCGTTGAGACACATCTTCACTAGTTGAACCATTTTTTTGGGAATTCCAAATCGTATCAGGATACTGTATAACTATTCCCTTTTGATAGAATCATATGCTTTCTTAAAATCAATAAATAGCTGATGAACCGTCCCACTGTATTCCCATTTCTTCTCCAAAATTTGTCTCAAGGCAAAAATTTGGTCCAAACTATTTCATCTAATTCCACATTGGTGATTTCCAGTTATTTCATCTACGTATACACTTAGGCGTGTTAACAGAATATTACTTAATACCTTGTAACGAAATTCAGCGGTAGTTATTACAGTCCGACTTATCGCCTTTTTTGTAAATCGGAACAATTATTGATGTTTTCCATTCCTTTGGGAGCTGCTCCTTTCTCCATATAGCTCTTATCAATTTATGTAGTTCCTTGATTAGTGCCGTTCCTCCTGTTTTAATTAATTCGGCTGGAATATTGTCTATTCCGGATGATTTGAAATTTTTCAATTTCTTTACCGACATTTCGATCTCGATCTCGCTAGGTTCGGGAATCCACGGTTCTGTGGTATGGATTTCAAATTCCTCTATTTCTTCCCCGTTGTGTACATTAAGAAGTTTGTCGAAATAACTTTTCCACACATCGACAATTTTAGTCGGATCCGCCTG
>JAGDQP010014748.1:963-15585 GCA_022664845.1 Lepisma saccharinum | reverse complement strand
ATAGATCTCGTATGTTATTTGTCTTCCCGTTCTCCTCTGTCTCCCGAATCTTCTGCGTCAGATATTCTCGCTTTTTGTTTCTGAACCCTAGTGTGGCGTTTCGTTTCGCGTTACTGTAGTGGTTGGTATTTGCTTCGCTTTTATTACTTAGCCATCGTTGCCTTGCTTGTTTTCGTTCCTCATGAAGTTTAATGCATTCTTCATCAAACCAAGGTTTGTTTTTCTGTTGTTTCTTCTCACCTACGCGTTCCTTCGCTGCGCTCTTAATTGTTTCACGAATTGATTCCCACATCTTACTTACATCAATTTCATTATTAGTATCATCATTATTATTACTCGAGTCGGCTAGGATTTCGAACCTATTTGAGAGTTGGAGTTTTTAATCTGCTTTTATGCTCGGATTATTTAATCGTTTCACTTCGAATTTCAGTTGTCTTGACCCCTTGCTTTCTCTGTTCGCGTTGCATTATTTTTCCCTTACTTTTGTGATCACTAATTGATGGTCGGTGTCACCTTCCGCTCCTCTGTACGACCTAACATCCATTATGTTGGTGTGTCTTGTGTACTTGTATTGCTTGTGTACTACACAAGCATATACAAGTCTAAAACGTCTACTAGCCTGTATTTGGACAATAGCCCATATTTGGTCATTCTCTTCTATATTTTAAAAGTATATACATTTTTTTATATGGACTTCTTTATCCTAAAATAAATACTAGCCTGCAATGATCTTGCATTTGAATGGTTACAGAACACTTTAGGATTTGGGTTAGAGAACATTAACTTGAGAAAAAGTATCCGAACACCGAAATAACTCGAAAAAATAATTTTAAAAAACTTAAAAAAAACTATACTTTTCTTGAACAATTCCTACTAAAAAGTAAAAAAATAATCTTGTTTATGCATGACTAAAAAGAAAAGCATGATGTACACCAATTCAGTAATTTATAAAGTGACTGTATATGAGAGCGCACCCCATGTTTTTCTTTGTAGTGTTGCATAAACAAAATATTTTCTTGCTTTTTAGCACGAATTGTTTAAGAAAATTATGTCTTTCATTTTTTTGTTATTTTGTCCCTAGTAGCTCGCTAAAAGTAAATTTCGAAACAATCCTTGCATAAAATTTTAAAACATGCGAAGAGGTTGCGATAAACAGAAATAAACTGAATATTTTCTAGTCGTTTGTTGTGTGAAAACCTGACTTCTATCGTGATTTATTTATTGTAAGAATTTGTGGATAAGTTGTTATCGCGATACTTATTTTTGTGTCTATCTACATTCTTCGTTCTTAATTTTCTTTAAGCAGACTGACTGTTCCACTTTCATATCTCATGCTAACCTGTCTTATTAGGTACATACACAACTAGAAGGCTAACAATACGTTATCTTACACTGAGACTGAAACTACTGCCTTTGTTCAGTTTACAGAATTAAACTCGCATTTTATTCTGTATACCCTGTAACACGGAGAGAGAAGTGATACACTGTAAATAAATATTTTATTTTATACTTTTTGTACATTTTTTTTCACGAAATTCTCTGTGTTGTGCTCAGAAAGCGTAAGTAATGTGTTCAAGAAGTGAGGGGAGTTAAATTCTTTTTGAAACTTAATTTTTATCATTTCATGTAAACTTCATTTATAAAATATATTTCAGGCTTCAGCAGCAAATGCTGTGAATAATTATACAGCCTCTCTGTCCGTCTGTTGACAACTTTCAACTCAGGAACCATCCACACAGCAAATGACCTGACTCGAAAATGAATCAAACTTACTTTTACAAATAAGGCAGCTTGACGCAAGCTTAGCAAATCAAGCCAAAAAGGTTTAAACGAGATTGAATCAAGCAGTCTAGTTTACGAGAATTAAGGTTGAAATAGTCTTGACAGAACAAGGAAAAAAAAAAAAAACACGTACTTAAAAATGAAATAAAACCTGGATGCGAATTTATTTGAGGAACACTGGCACACCAATCCCATGCTGTAGTCACCACACCACGGAATCACACACCTTAGCTCGCTTTCCCAGCGTTATTTATACTCAGTTTATCAGTTCGCAAGAGACGTCTGTAGTAAAAGGTTGGGGTTGGGGAGGATTAGCTTATAGGGAAACAGTCTGGCACGTGATGGGACTTCATCGCACTGAGACGACAGGGGACAACAGTGCAACGAAATAAAATTAAAATAAATTTCAAATTTGACAAGCTTTCTCGCATAACTGCTTGTTCCAACAAGCTTAAATGCACGCTAAAAAAGAGTATGGTTACAGTAAACATATAACGAGAATTTTCGTAGTTAATTTTGGGACAGCAATACAATGGGTTGCAAATACCATTCAAGTATTGTTAATCGTGTATTGTCATTATGACAATACATATGGTTAGTTGTATTACCATAATTACAATACTGTTAACAATATTGTATGGTCACTTTCTTGTTTCTAGTTAAATTAACAAGATATTTGGTAGGATTATAGTTATTTATACAATACTGTATAGTTGAATGGGGAATCATGTCTGACCATACTATATAGTTACACTAGAAATTGACGATATTTTATTGCTGTTCTGACCATATGTATTGCTAAATGGCCTCCGGACGGAGTGGAATCTACTTCAACATAACATTGCAAGCAAGTACAAATTTCTTGTTGGCGAAGTTTGGTTTCACTATTAGTATACGACTATTACGTTATACACCTTGGGGGTATAGATTTTAGCAAATACATTGTGATTGTAACATCTTTGATTACATTCAAGGATAATACCATACGAATAAATCATTAGCAGTAATCGTTGGTTACAAATTCAGATACCAGAATGATCACTATTCTTCTTGTCTGGCGTTTAGAAATGGCGCTATCGCAACGCCATCTCTTGAACACCGTTTAATCACATGAGCACAACATTACAACACATTGTGAAATTACTTCAAATTACGTAAAATTGTACAATACATTTATTCTTCGTAATCATAACAATAATATTCATGCCATAATCTCACATGAGGCCATAACAAATCCTTCGTCATCCTTAGCTACATTTTTCTAATTTCTGTCGATTCTAACAAACAATTCTAAGCACACAGAGTCCCAGAAAAAAATATTGTAATATTAACTGTACTTTTTTTGTCATTTTCTACGCATGCGCATCCAATAACCATACAGTACGATTCGAGCAACAATAAATTTATTGTCAAACTTATAGGTCATGAAGGAATATGGTAAAATCAACCATACTTATGATTTTGCCAGCAATATGAAATTTAACTATACTTGTTTAGAAATCCCAACTATACAACAATACGAGATATAATCAACTTAGCACAAGAGTGTCGTTACCGTAGCACAATTATGGTTACGATAACTATAAAAGTTAACAATACAGTTTAGCAATGCAAGTATAGTTGGATTTACCAGGTCTTCTTTAGAGTGCGAGGTTCGTTATAACAACTAAGCCACTTACGTTGTTCCAACAAGTTTTTTTGATACCTGTTTATTAAGTTCAACACAATATCAAGTTTTGCAAACTCAAAGCAAGTAACTAATAACTTTGTTACAAGCTGATATGCTATCTGGGTAATTTCAGCACAGAGAACTCGGAAGAAAGACGACAACGTATACGAAACAAGGAGGGTAATAGTATGCACCTATCCTATCATTTATTATTCTTTATTTTTCGTTCAATTTTTATGAAAACTTGTATGTGAGTACACTACAATGTCTTGTAACTATATGAGAGTAAGAAAAAAAAACCGAAACTAGGTGATGAAATATAGAAAGAAATTACAGAAAAGTGAAAATTTTAAACAAATAAAAGAAAAAACTATGAGATTATTAACTATTTCTGCACGGAGTAACATATCAGAGAGAGGTCATTAAGTTTTATTAAAAAGCAAACTTAGCACCTTTCATCAAGAAGATAGAAGAGCGTAGCAAAGAATTCAGTTTCAAATGTTCTGCAATAAACTTGGAAAACTTTAATATTGTAATAGCTGTAGTATACCGTAACCAAGAAGGTTTATTTGACTTTTTTTCTACAGAACATTCAAGATTTTCTTGACAACATAAGAGATATACATAGGAAGAAAGTATTCATTGGTGGAGACTTTAATATTGATTTCCTAATTGGTGATAGACACACAGAACGTACACGATCACTATAAAATACATAATTAATAAACGTACTAAAATAGCAGCACATTCGAAAACAGCAATTGACAACGTATTTACAAATATACAAAACAACATTACGTATGATATTTTAGACGGATTATTATCAGATCACACGTGCCAAGTAATATTCATACAAACGAACCATACACACATAACTCAGGAATTTATAAATTATAATGAAGAAAATAAGAAGAAGTTAACAACAAAACTGTCCAAAGAACCACGGAGCGAAGTATATAATTAAAATACACTAAACGAGAGGTTCTACAGTACTCTGCAGCAATACTTCAACTAAAACGACAATAAAAAACATAAAATTAAAAAAAAAAAGGTTGGGTAACATGCGATGTGTAATCTCTTAGTAAAATGAAAATACAAATAAATATTACGTGAAATAGAACATTCAAATGATGACGTAATACAAAAGGAGCGTTTTCTAGCACAGTATAAAAAGCAAATAAGAGAAGTTAGGCGTGAATACTACACTAATAAAATTATACAAGCTAAAAATAGAGTATGTATGGTGTGGAATATTATAAAAGAAAACGTGTATATAAAGATAAAAGAACCTACCTTAATATAAATTTAAGTGTAAATGGAACAATTAAAGACCCGCGACTGGTCAGTGAAACGTTTAATAAATACTTCACAGAAGTTCAAGAAACTTTAATAAAGTCACCGAATACTAGTACATTGGCTTTAGAAGTACTGGAAACATCTACATCACTCAACTCTGATACTATGTATATTATGTCCCTAATCGAAAGCGAAGTATTGAATGAAATTCAGAATCTCAAAGACAATAAATCAACAAGTGACGATTTTCCAGTAAAAATAATCAAGGAAAATGGCATATACTTGACATGGATACTAAAATACTTATTCAATGAATGCCTAACCATCCTTACCACCTACCCTTTCCAGTTAGAATTGGTAAAAGTAATATCTATTTACAATAAAGGAAACAAATCGCTGGCACAAAACTACAGGCCAATCCAGTGTCGAATTTATGAGTCTAGGTGCCCACGACTTTCAGCGCCCCCACCCACTTCCTTTTCTTTCTCCCTCGCCCCTCTCCCCTCGCGATCCCCTTCCCACTTTCACGTTATGACAAATTATTCTCCTCCGTCCTCTTGCCATTTCATAATGATAGTAACAAAGAGATTAACTCTGCTAATGTGGTTATTTACCAAATATGGTTCAATAATATTAATACAATAGAACATCGAATATCCGGATTAATTAGGGATCGATAGACTCCGGAAAACCGATATTCCGGATAATCGGTTATTACTTAAAATATAGCGCTAAATATGGAAATAAAATCGACTTACGCTTGTAATTTTACGATTTCTAATTAATACATTTAGTAATAACGCAGCACCGTTACATAAAAAATAGAATATTCGTGACCGAAAATACAGTACGAACATATTACACAGAGGTCGCATTAAAGAAAATTTAGATTGAACAATCATATAGAGCAGCGTTTCTGAACCTTTTTTCATCCCGCGATCCCCTTTCACTATATCTTCTAGCCAGCGACCCCCTTTCACCACTTTCTAGACGGCGACCCACAATTATTTTATTTTGTGTAATATTTTCTTTTCATTTCAAAACATAATAGTTTATTTCCTGTATTTATAATAAATATCCGAATTTTATTATCCAAAACTATTCAGCAAACTACATTATCTTTAGTAATTATTAAAAACAGCAAGCAAAATAAAATACTTTCTTTGAAATTTATTAATTTTAACCTACAATATCCCAGTTAAATTAATTTTTTCACCTTCCCTCGCGACCCCCTTGCACACATCCCGCGACCCCCAGGTTGAGAAACCCTGATATAGAGTGTAAAATTATTGCGGAAACTAAAATATTTTTCTGATCTTTATTTATGACTTGGAACTTTCCGGATAACCGATTTCCGCTCTGCCGATGCTCTGCCGTAATAATAAAATAATTGCATTAAATACATATTCCTACAACGAGAAATTTTAATTAAATTACCGTAGGCTGCTTGTGGGAGACATGTTAATTACACTGAGTAGAGCCAACTACACTTCACACAAAAATACGTCTCACCTAAAATCTAGCGACTTCATAGTTACAAACTTTCTAGCAATGGACAAAATCATTCGCTACGTTGAATAAGTGCGCAGCTCATGGAATGGTAAACACCATCTCCGGAACATTTATCTCCTGAAAATATAAGGTCAAGTTAGGGAGGAAAATAAGGCTTGTTTCTACTGTCATAAAAGAGAGGTTAGGATATTTTTGAAATTTATAAAGCCTTTAGCCAGCTTTGGATCAGAGCAGATACGGTATGAGAGGGTAGCGGCCGGGGACGCGAAAATACAGGTTAGGAAAGAAACTGTAATTTTCCTCAAATACAAAAATCTGAGAAAAACTACGGCTTCATGCGAATAGTGTGCTTCAACGCAAAGAAATTACCTGCTGCCCATTGGCAGGGGTGTAGATGGCTGCCACAATCTACTAAAAATGATTTTTGGTGTGTACAAAGGCGAAAATGGAAATAAATAATGTTTCTGAGAAGGATGGTCGATACCAGAATTTCTCGATACTCGATACTGGTATTTATTTTTGACCTTTGGTACTTTCTTTAACATTGTTCTATCTCACACAGCACAGGTACATTCTAGGATATTCTACGATATTCTTTGTATATGCGGATCATATTCTATAGTATCTGAATGTCTGGAATGAGCGCATATTCTAAGGACATTCCTGGGGATATTCCAAGTATATTCTACGAATATGTCGAGAACAATTATTCTTTACATGGAGATATTCTCAGAATATTCCTGAAACTCCAACCCACAATATCTTTTTAATATTCTGAAAAGAATATGTTAGGAATATCCTTACTTGATCCCAAGTATTTTGGGACATTGTACGCATATTGTGGATAACAATCGGATATCCCTGGGATATCCTGTGCTTTTTGAGACAATGCAAATTATACATATGTAATCAAAGTATTATATAAATATAATGTTTTCTATCGTTTAACCGTTCTGATGTATTGTCTTCTTCTATCTTAAATACTTACAATAATTTTGTATAACTTGATCTTAAATACTGTATGCATTTCTCTACAACTGTGTTTTACAGAAGAGTGAAAGTCGTATTTTTAAAATTTGAAACTGTTAATGTTAATACTTCTTTCACTTAATAGGGTATATCAAAATAAGAAAACCAACAATAACATCTAAAAATACTTTTCAATGAGTGGATGTTATAGTTTTTTGTTGTTGTTAAGGAATAGGAGCATTCCCTCTCCATTGGAATCAAGTCAACTTTTGTCACGCTTTTTCTGTCACTTCTGACCGTCTTTCTTTTGAGTATTGTGCTCACCAGAGCCAGTCGGTATATGAGGGATACATACTCAGCCAAACTGTTTTCTCTCTCGTTTTTCGTTCATTCTCTCTCTCTCTCTCTTGCTTGCTCGCTCGCTGTCTGTGACACACACCGAGAATATTAGAAAACCAAGTATTATTTTATGGTGTTTTGAGGGATGTGCTAGCGGTTGTTTTGTAGTTTCAAGCCTCATAAAATCAGTTTTGTATCCGCCATGGGTCCGTTCTTTCCCCTTCTTTTTTATCACGCACATTTGACACACAGTACAAATTGTACATTTTCTTATTTTATGACGGCATGTGGGTACCTGTATGTGCATATGTGTGTGGCGGATAGCTATCCGCAAGCCAAAGGGAAATTGATAATGAAGAAAGAATTCCAACGCTGTTCCTGAAACTTGAGACGAGGTGCTCCTTTCTTGGTATAGAAGAGACGTCAAAGAACCAAAGGACAATAAAATTTCTCACAAATTGATCTTTTACTTTCAATCGGCTTCTCCTCAACATATTAAAGCAGGAAACTTCCTTTAAAGTATTTTTTTTTTTGAATACTCAAGAATCTTTCTGTCGCAGTGTTATATTCAGAGAAAGGAAATTATTGTTTGAATTTTGCTTAATTTTTTTTCACCATAACGCAAAGTGAGTGCGTAAAAAAAGATCAAATATAAGATGGGATGAGAGGCTGAAATAGAACACTTTTCTGTCTTGATTCTTTATTGTGTGTGTACGAATGCTTTCATTCAGTACTCAATATTTCTTTAACCGTTATGAATTTCTTCTATATTTCTGCAATTTTATGTCAACAAATAGAGATGGGTCGCTACCAGAATTTCTCGATACTCCCGATACTTATTTCTAACCTTCGACACTTGATATTCAATATATTTTGATATTCCATACTTTTTCACAATGTCTTTCAATGTATTAAATAATACATGCATTGTTTAAAATTAAAATGTAAGTATATTGCTTTCCTATTATTTATCTCTGTCCTGAGCCATAGATGTCTAAAGACCATAAATAAAATTCAAATTCAAGAAGCTTTAAGATGTAAGTTATAGACCTAACGTTCTACCATGGGATTAGTTTAAGAGACATTAGTCACAACAATATCGAAGTATCAAAAAAGTATCAACTCCATTTGCAAGATCAAGGTATCGAAAGTATTGTGAACCCGTCAATAGTTTCTAGCATAAGTACTAATGTACGTTTTACTATTTCTCTAATGTAAAATAACCTAACTTTAAATTGCTTGAAGTCAATTATATACGACGAGTCGCTCGGAACAAAGGTGATGTTGTTTAGCGTTCCCGCGACATGGATGGTCCTTAAGGATTTTGGCTAAACATTTTTTATTCGTCTCGTGTTTTAAATAGCGTGTTTTCATTCTAAATTGCGCCCATGCGAAAGTTGCGCCCCTAGGCCCGGGCTTTGTGAACCTAGTGGTAAATCTAGCCCTGGGTCAATCCCTTTGCTTCCTATATTTAGCAAGATTTTGAAATATTTATATATAAAGATATTATTAGGATTTCTAACAAAGCATAAGATGTTTTGTGAAGAACAACATGGATTTCGTTCCCAAAGAAACACATATACGTCAATTAACTTTAATCTACGAGCTCTAAGCGAAAAGGAGTATATTGTATGAACTGTGTAAAGTCTTTGATCTTGTAAATCATCAAATTCTTCTTTTAAAAAACTGGAATATTAAGGAGTTAGAGGAAAACCACTACAATTGCTACAGTCCTATCTATCCGACAGAAAACGAGCAGTTGAAGTGACACATGCTAAAGAAGGGAAACTACAAGGCATTTCTCAAAACAAACAATAATCCAGCATGAAGCTCCACAGGGATCGATCTATCTGCGTGTATATCAGAAGGGCAGGTAATTTTATATGCAGATGGCACTAGCATCATTTTTAAAGCAAAAGATATTAATAACTTGCGCGTAAATAATACTAAAATATCAGAACAAGTAAAAAGAATTGGTTCAACAGCAATCATCTGGTACTGAATGACACAAAAACCCAGTACTTGATCTTCCATGCTAAACAAAAAGATATAAAGTCTCAGGCAGCAAACTTAAATGTAAACAAATATACTGACACAACTGTCTTAGAATGACAATACACAAAAATCTTAAATAAAACAACCATATAACCTAGGTAAAGAAAGCAACTTAACCCTAAATTATTTGATCTATGAATATTAAAAAAAAGATACTTTAAACATTAACACGTTAATTCAGGTTTAACTATGTCATTATATTCTGGGGTAGCTCATCAGAAGCAACGTCAATTTTCTTGAAACCAAAGCAGGAGGCAGTCCTCATCATTGCAGGAGCGAACGCAAGAACTGTTTAAACAATATAAAATATTAACCTTTCCTTCTTTATATATTTATACAATATCCATATACACACAAGACAACGACACACTTATGAGAGAACACAAATACTATACTAGAAATAAAGACGAAAAAATATATTTTACTTGACTAACGCTCGTGCAAGAAGGTTAACGTCACATGGGTATAAAAATATACAACCAATTGCCAGCACACATGAGAAATGCACAAACCATAAATAGTTTCAAAAAACAGTTAAAGAAAGATACTACAGAGTAAAATATTTCTTACAACAAAATTCCATACGTTTTTCGCTAGTAAAATACATATATGACATTATAATCTATTAGGTATTATTTACACTTCAAATCGTAAATAATTATTGTGTAATTAATTGGTAATGCTATTGCTAGAATATCTGAACTCTCGAGACACCAATGTACTTGGTTATTAGAGTAATAAACTGAAATTGAATTGAATTGAAAAAAAGTACACACTTAACAAAAAGAAAAGAAACAGCAATCACAAATAAAATGGCTCTTTCCTGCACATTCCGAGCAGTTCTTATCCTAAAATTCCTTACAGTTCTCGTCCTGAACCCAGTCATTCCAAGCTCCTTTCTACAGCCTCAGCAACACGTGCTTCCATGGTGTTAATTTGTTGAGCTGTATTTGCTTGGTGAAACGATGGAAAGCCTGGAAGTCATGAGGTAAATAAAGGATGGCGGGCAGCAAGATCCAGATAGCACAAGAACGCCTCACAAACGTTCAAGAGACGTCCTGACCCGGACATCCGGATGTTCAAGGGACATTCCATTGATCCCATGAGTCTTCCCTGGGACGTCCACGGGACATCCAAATATCCTCCTTGTCCTTGGTCCCGAAAATTGGATTCCGATGGGAAGACAGTAGGACGTAATTGGGACTTATATGGGATTTCAAACGGAACATTATAGTACATTCTTTAACCCGCATATATTCTACGGACATCCAAGGGAGGATATCTACGGGACAATCCTCATTAGCAAATTTTCGGTGGGCCAAATAGAGAATGAGCAATACATACATTAAAATAGTATTTAGTTGAAATTCGTTCGTTGCCTTCTTGATGATGTATTAAGGTGTTTGTAAATTTTCCAACTGACTGCAGCGGGATTTGATCCTGGGACCTTCTGATTTGTAGCTCGTCACTCTAATCACTGGACTATGAAGGTATGTTGCTAGTGACTTGTATTTTACTATTGCTTTTTATGTTACGAATGCTGTTTCTAAAGGTTTGAATTCGATTCTGGAATCACGGATTGGATCCTGCTTTAGACCATTGCCTGCATACTAAATTCAAAGATCGAAATATTTCGTTTTTCGTGAGCGGAAAGAGGTTTCTTTAGAGCGGATTTTCATCGGAGAAAAGATGAGAAATTTCCGCTCGGAAAAAGATGGGATCTATGGTTGTTTTTTTCGATGGAAACGTAGACATAAGCCTTTGTAGATAAATTTCCATCTATTCAGAAAAAAAACTGTTCATCTCTTGAACTTGAAAAGACACAATAAAATGTTGAAAATGTGAAAAGGTGCAAAAGTAGTCTATTCATAAGTAGTAAGAAAGAAAAGTATGAATAAAAATGAAACTTAACCTCGGTGAAATTCGAACCCGGTACCTTCCAGGTATCTATCCAACGGCTTATACCTTCAGCCAACCAGCCAACTTTGAAAGTACTAGTACGGCTTCAAAAAAAAAAATATTTTTTTTCGTCCTGTTAGTTGCTTAAGAACAATGTTCAAAGATTACTTGTACATATCTTACTCCTGACGTCTTCTGGTATGTTTTTGTCACTGTCAAAGTATTTTTGTTCTCCGATGTAAATTTTAATTAAACGCGATAAATTTCACAGCATAGCTTCGTCTTTCGATAACCTTCGCGGTTACAAATGGCGGAGAACAAACTTTACTAGGAGCCATGATGCATTGTAAATCACTCTAAAGTAGAACGAGTGAAAATACATCATTGCTCATTGGGATTACCAACCAGCCGGAACTTCTTCGTAGGGTCGGAAATTTGGCCATTTTTCTGATTAAAGTCGGCTCTCGGTACAGACCTCTTACTGGTCCTACACATGACCACTTTTATATTTCTGATAATCTTTAGAACGGAGATGAGAGTCAGATCTGGAGTCTGGGTTTCCACTTCGGACACTCCAGTCATTGTTTTTCCAGTCTTTTGTCTGGTCCACCTTATTACGTGTTATTTTTATTTGTCTTCTGACAAGGGAATGTTTTTTGCTCGAATTAGAATTCTGGTGCGAAAATTTGTTTTTCCTGAAGAATATTGATACGCTGAGATCAAAAAGGACTATCATTCATCTGTGAATTGATATCTTCCTCTTCAAACTGACCAATGACTACTCGAATATTGTATATATATATATTTATATTACAGAAGACTGGAAACAACCTTATAAGTCATAAACGCGTGAAGGGAGTGAGACAAAATATTGAATAGATGTAAGCTGCATTACCAGATGCGGGAAATGAGAATCATTGCAGCCATCTTGAAAGCCGCCATCTTGGAATTTGCTCGCGAATTTGTAATGGAAATTGGTTCAAGTGACATATCGTTTTTGGCTAGCTTGTTCCAAGAAATCCATATCTGAAGTAAGTTTTTATCTACCTTTATTCATTTAGGAGATATGGCACCTCAATATTGAGATTTTACGTTCTACAACATGCGCGTAAAGTGGAATACATTTGGATGGACGCACAGACTCAGTATTTTTCTCAAATCCTAATGGATTCTGCGAAGCATGTTGAGTTCAACAGCGGCGCACGTATGCTTCAATCCGTTGCTGGAAATGGGGTAGCGTATAACGTAAAATCATAATATTGAGGTGACCTATCTCCAAACGAGAATAAAAACTGACTTCAGATTTGGATTTCTTGGAACAAGCTAGCCCAAAGCGATATGTTAATTGACCCAATTTCCATTACAAATTTGCGAGCAAATTCCAAGATGGCGGCTTTCAAGATGGCTGCAATGATTCTCATTTCCCGCATCTGGTAATGCAGCTTACATCTATTCAATATTTTGTCTCACTCCCTTCACGCGTTTATGACTTATAAGGTTGTTTCCAGTCTTCTGTAATATAAATATATATATATACAATATTCGAGTAGTCATTGGTCAGTTTGAAGAGGAAGATATCAATTCACAGATGAATGATAGTCCTTTTTGATCTCAGCGGTTCACATTCTTCAGGAAAAACAAATTTTCGCACCAGAATTTTAATTCGAGCAAAAAACATTCCCTTGTGAGTAGCAGATAGGGCTCATATTTTTGATATTCCTATGCGCTGTTTGTGTAAATTCTTTTTCAGATTCCATTAAAGTGTCCGGTCATTTTTTATGTACATACTGTATAGCGCTAGTTAATTTACTTGTGTGAACGTATGTTGTGGTTTACTTGTTGAATATTGTTTTTTCTCTTGCAAAGTAGGCCTATATCATACCAATAAGTTGGTTGCATCCATTCTTTATCTATTAAAGTTGAGGAATAAATTGTCCTAGTTTCCAGTTTTTATTGTTTTTGGTAGGAGGGGGTATTTCTATGTATTGTTCGCCAGTTCTAGTTTTCAACTACGTCTTTTTCCTGCAGAAGAAGAAGTTACCTTCCACTCCTTTGTGCCTTCTTCGCGGTAGTTTATTCATGCAACCACTTCATGTCATAGCTAGTTAAAATGGAAATGCCAGGAATTTTGTTTCCACATTACTCAGATTGTCACTTCAAAAGAAGAAACTCGTTGAAACTTTGAAACTCAGTTTGTTACCGAAGAAAACGAGGTGGATAGGGTTTAGAAAACCGTAAGCTATATTTGTTATCACTTATCAGCCACAATTAATTTTATATTTTTATAGGTTAGTTTGGACCTTATCAACATTACACAACGTATTAAATCAATTCTGAGCAGATAAACTCACCTACTACAAGTAAATAAAGGAGAAAATACTTCTGCATAATTCACGTGCTTTTTAAAAAAATCAAAATGACATGACACGTCGCATAACCACCTTCGACTCAATGATGAATTAGTTGTTTTTTTAACGTATGTGTTTCAGATAAGCACTCACCAATGTGTACAACACGCTTCATAGCATTTAAACAATTGGCATTAGAGGAATCTAATCTATTCGCTGCTTCCTATCTTCAAATGCGAAGTTATATCCTTTGTTTCATTACGCAGATTGGCATAGCAGTATGTTTCTATATGTGAATGAACAATAAAATTAAGTCGCTCGTGAATTACTGTTGTGAATGTACAAAGTGTATGGAGTACATATATCTTAGTAATGCAGGCGATGAGTAAAAGTTTTTTTTACGTTGAAAACCAAGGCACAGAATCCTGATAAACGGGTAAATATGGAATAAATATTTGATTAATATACATATAATAATTAATAATTCAGTTTTATTTCTTTTATAAACGTTTATGGTCCCAATGCAGGACATTATTGCTGCTTTGTCCGTCTGTCCGACTACAAGAAATAAGTTCAGCAAGTTCTCAAAACAAACAAACTCTACGTGTTTAGTAACTTGCTGCTGTCCAGTGAGAAAGAGCGTAATTAATTGCATTTTGACTTCATAATGTTACATATTTATTTAATAATAATAATAATAATAATAATAATAATAATAATAATAATAATAATAATAATAATAATAATAATAAT
>JAGDQP010014747.1:0-35511 GCA_022664845.1 Lepisma saccharinum | reverse complement strand
CCCCGAGATATATGCTTTGCTATACGTGATCTGCGTCGGCATTTAGCAGTTCTGCAGTATTGTTATTTATTTAACATTCTGCAGATACATCCGGCCATTCTACTCTTAATGTATCGATATTTAACAACAAGGGGAATAACTTTGGAAGGAATAGGCCCGGTCTTGTTCAAGGTGCTATCGCAGCATTTGTCTGATGTTACGAAGGAAACAAGGGAAAGTCTCAGTCAGGATTACCAGCAACAGGAATCGAACTCGGGTCTTCCTGCTTAGAAGGTAATCACACTACCGACTGCTCTCTCGTCGATTATAGCAAGTATCATCTTGAAAACATAATGGCATCGTTTAAAAAAACTGTTCTCCGTGGCGCTGTAGTGTGCATCATCCATTTTATATTAGACAAAACATGAGGATTCTCTGTTGAAAACCTTTGCCTTGTATCTAGTCTTTAAATTTGAAAGCTTTGAATCTTCCTGTAGTGATTGGATTTGTACTCGATTGTGATTGGCTCTCTCTCAGAATTGTAACCGTGGGGTAACGCCAACGCCCATGAAGAAAGGCCAGTTGGAATCAAAATGCCGTTATGGCATGAGGCTGATGTCGAAGTCTATTGCATAATCCGATTTTATCGAAATGTTGGTGAAAGTTAATTTTTGTGAGAATGAAGTGTTACTTAATAACTATCAAGCATTATCTAAGTGTTACATATGAAATTATTCGAAGCTAAAAGGACTTCGAAAGTGTACATAATTCTTTTTCAAGTGAGCAATAGATTCATACACTGTAAAAAATAGTTGTGTTAATTCAACACAATGCGGTGTCCCAGCGTGACTACCACTTTTGTGTGTTAAATCAACACAACACACGGTGTTGATTTCGGTACTGTGCAAAAAAAAAAGTTACGGAGGCAATGAAATTTGAACATGGGTTGTTCAGTTAGAAGTCGAGCGTCTTACCGACTGAGCTAAATCGTCGGGCAGAAAATGAAGTAGATGCAAACGATATTTAATGAACAACATTTGAATTAAACGACTACACTATAGATTTAAACAGTGTATGGGTTCAAATATATGTTGTTGAACCCCCAAAACATACTAAGTTACTTGCACGACTTATGACATGCTTTAATCACTTCCTATTTATCAATTGGAAAACATAATTCCCATTCATTGAGAATAATTCTATTTCTATGAAAGCAAGCAAGATGGCGGAAGCCAAACACTTGAGCAGCATTACTGCTTTCTTATCGTAATAATATGTCGAATGCTGCACTTACTTTCATAGAAATGGAACATGTTCTCAGTAATTGGGAATTGTGATCCATAATTGACCAATGAAAAAGTGATTAAACCATGGCATAAGTCGTGGGAGTAACTTTGTTTGTGTTTACGGCTCAGCGAGATTTTTTTAATCCTCTATATTGTTTCAATCTAGTACTCTTTCCGTCTGACGATTTAGCGAAGTCGGTAAGACGCTTGACTTCTAACTGAGCAACCCATGTTCAAATCTAGATACAGCCATAACTTTTTTTTTCTTCCAGTACCGAAATCAACACCGTGTATTGTGTTGATTTAACACACAAAAGTGGTAGTCACGCTGGGACACCGCATTGTGTTGAATTAACACAACTATTTTTTACAGTGTAGTGTGTAGTGAAACTACGTATTTCATTTCACTGTTATATGGACTTCTTTCCCATTTGGTTTATATTGTTTTTCTATTCTGCGGTTTCTTCAAGTTTAATGAAGATAGGTGAAATAGGTCATAAGAACAAAAGTTTGAAAGCTCTCAGATTGAAGTACCAGGTGTATGCATAAGTAGTTTCTGGTTTACCTAAGAGATGGCGCCAGCGAAAAGTACGCAGCGTATTCATTTGACACTTACGTCATTTTCTTCGTCTGACATTAAACTACAAACACACACAAGTTGAGTCCACCAAACACTAGCGTCTTTGTTTTATCGTTCAGTGATCATGTCGAAGTTTGTGCCTGAAAAAGAACATTTGCGGCACGCATTGCTTTTCTTATTTAATCAGAAGAAAAAGGCTGTTGAAAGTAATCGTGTGCTGGTAGAAACATATGGTGAACGCGCTCCATCGATTAGAACATGTGAGACATGGTTTCGACAATTTAAAAGTGGTGATTTCAATTTGAAAGACAGTACGCACTCTGGTAGACCACAAAAGTGCAAAAACGAGCAATTGCAGGTGTTATTGGAGGATGACCCAACTCAAACTCAACAGCAATTGGCAAAAGCATTAAATGTGTCACAAGAAACAATCATCAGACGTTTACGACTTTACGAGCAATGGGGAAGATCAATAAACTGGGTAAATGGGTCCCACACGATTTGAATGAACTTCAAATGGAAAATCGCAAAGTCACTTGAGAAATGCTGCTTCAACGCCACGAAAGAAAATCGTTTTTGTATCGAATTGTGATGGGTGACGAAAAATGGATTTATTTTGAAAACCCGAAGCGGAAAATATCGTGGCTTTCACATGGCGAAGCCGGTCCTTCAACACCAAGGCCAAATCGCTTCGGCAAGAAGACCATGCTTTGTGTCTGGTGGGACCAGAGCGGTATTGTGTATTATGAACTCTTGAAGCCCGGCGAAACCGTTAATGCACAACGCTATCGCCAACAAAGGATTAATTTAAATCACGCATTGATCGAAAGTCGACCGGAATGGGTCCGATGACATGGCAAAGTGATTGTGTTACACGACAATGCGCCGTCTCACACAGCAAAACCAGTGAAAGACACCTTGAAATCTCTTGGATTGGACATCCTTCCGCACCCGCCGTACTCCCCAGACCTGGCACCATCTGACTATCACCTCTTTGCATCAATGGGGCACGCGCTCGCAGAGCAGCACTTCAGCAATTTCGAAGACGTTGGAAAATGGCTCGATGAATGGTTTGCCGCAAAAGACAAACAGATTTTCTGGCACGGTATGCATCAATTACCTGAAAGATGGGCGAAATGCGTAGAAGCCAATGGCCAATATTTTGAATTAAACAAAATTAATTTCCCTGGAAAATTACGTGTTTTCTTTACCGAAAAAAAAACGGCAAAAACTTGCATACACCTGGTAATATATAACATTATCTGAGATACCTCTAAGTAAAGATGCATTCGTCCGTGTAGAATTGAGTATATTCATAGTGATTGTGAAATTGGGAGGTGCTGGAAGGTAAAATCTTTGTGGAACTGGAACTGTGAATGTAGTGCTATGGTAGGAGAAATCCAGTGCTGTTCATATTACGTCCTAATACCCTGTGTGTTTGATGTGTTCGTGGTGAGTAGAGTAGATTCCCAGTATTCCTAATATTTCACTAGTTCCTTTTATTTCGAACATAAGAAAGTTAATTAGGCTATTTAAAAGTCAAGTTACTTTGATTCAGAATAGCACCAATTTGCTTCCAGGATTTCCCTTCGGGGAAAGTAGGCTATTTTTCGCACAATCTGAAGGTGAAGTAATATCAGATTTCTAGAGTAATTCGATGAAAATTAGGATGATTGAATATCTGCATATTGGTTTTGGTTATGTGTCACTTTTTGAAGCTTGGAAGAAGTTTCCCATTCCCATTTTGGTTTTTCATAATTTTTCTTAATTTAATTTATCAGAAGCCTAGAAGTAATACCAAAGTTTGCTTCCTTCCTTACGTTGATTCAATCCATGATATGGAAGTAATTGTTATTTTCTTTTGTTAATTTCCAGTTTTGAAAAAAAAAAAAAAAAAACAGAATTTAGTTAAAATAAATCCTATTCTACCTAACAGTCAAAATCTTTTCTATTACTGAATTCCTGATTAGATTAGAATCTAGAATTAGAACATCCTTCCCTTCTATGAGTGTTGATAGTACCTTAACCAAACGATCCGAGGTCCGCAGAAGTGCGGAGGTTGAGAACCACATTTCCTGGTAAACAAGCGTGGAAGTGTAAAGGTAAGAAATACTTCTTTTTCAGGAGAAATATTAATGATATAAACCTGCACTTGTTCCAACTAGTGATGTTTATTTTTCTAAACAGGAGTTCTTACTCTTTAGAAACTAAGAAGGAAAGTATTCATTGCTATGGCTGGGGTTTGTCAAGAGGTGTACTTAGGCCTACTCCAAAGAAATACTTATGATATGATTTCACCAATTGTCCATTGGAATATGTTTTCTGAATACTGATGAGTAGTGGGTGTTTTTATTTAGTGTTGCCCACTATACAGTGCGTAAAATACATAAAAACTTAAAGCTGGTAAATATTTCCTTTTTTGCCTAATTTGACTAAATAGAGTACTCGTAATTATGAGTAATTAAAGATTTTCTTAGCTCAGCATCAGTGCCCCGCTTTTGTATAGATTAATACGCAGAGAAGTTGATCCTGCCTATTCTAAAAATAACATCCACGCTTTCCATTGTCCTTTGTGATAAATACAATTCTTATCTTGAGAAATATTTCGAAATTAAATCAAAATTTAAAAGTAAATATTTCTTCAATGAACGCGTACAACGAACACAATTAACATTTTCAAAATATTCACAAGCAAGGTTAAATTAATAATAATAATAAAAAGAAATTCTCGTGACTTACCTGGATCCATAAACCTGGATTATTAATAAATACACGATAACAATTAATTGTCGCAAGGCAACGGCTTATTTTCATTGTTTCAGGACTATCCTTGTATAATAATGCTTATTGTACTATTTAGTGAATATGTTATCACTTTAAGAACGTAAACCTGCAGAATGCTTCTGCAGGCAGAGGTCTCAGCAAAGGGGACGCCAGGCTGAGCCCAGCCCCACAAAATCTCTTGGCCCTCGACTGCCCTTCAACTCCGACAATTGAAATTAAAAAGTAGAACATTGATAATGCTGCCACAAATGCCTTGTAAGTGTCCACATTCTATTTCCCATATTTCGAAACCTAAACTTATTTTGAAGTAGTAGCTACTGCACTATTTACATATAAATTTACAAAATTAAGTAAAGTAGTCATTTCATACCTTCAACTTATACAGTTCGACGTGGAAAATTATTTAACGATATGAGATCAACTCTCCAAGTAAATAAACAAATAGAAAGTAATGTGTTATAAGATAGGGATTCCTAAAACAATTGCGCGCCTATTGAGACTTCAATATTAGGTAGTGGTTTTCTTTTGAAAGGGAAACAGACGGGAGTTGATGCTTAGTTTGAGCAATTGAGTCTCGGCCGAAGGTGATGCGATCGTATGCTACATTAAAGACAAGAAGCTCAAAATATTTTGTTCCGTAGTCCGAAATCAAGCACAGATTTATACCAGATGTGATATTATTGTTGCATAAACAGATCTTCTCGATTTTTCGTAAATCCATGAAACTGACAGATAAAACCCCGATTATTGCAGTTAATATTGATACCTAACTTTGCTGTAAAACAGCTTCCGATCAAAACGCAACAAGTATTTTGAATCGTTAGGAATACTTCAAAGGTAAGTTTCCGTTATTCCTTTCTTACATTCTGAAAGATTAAATTTCGCTCGGGCAACAGCGCGTGTTGCTAATCATACTGTAGAAACAGATATAGAAAGTGAAATGTGTTTCAATGTTGCTAGGACTTCCTGCGTAGTGACGAATGAGAGAAGATTTAACTGTTTATTGTATACTATTTTACACAAGACACAGTGTTTGTCTCAACTGGCGTCTTAAAATCGTCTGAAATAGTTTCGCAATAAGGTAATAAATAATCGATTTTAACATGTGTGGATTAAGAATTCTTTTAAACAGCTGACCATTAAGGTTGTGATTCCCGGTACTGATAAATTCGAATCGGAAAGACAACTAAAGATCTTCAGGATGTCCCTGATTTCCTATGAGCATCACTTTTTTATTATGAAAATTTGTTTTTAATGAATCTACAAATGAGATTGTTCACTGTCAAACTTTTCCGATCCTCGCAGCACCAGAGCTTTAGCCGTTTGCTATTACGCGGTATTGTAGTATATGGAAACACGATTTGGTACACTTCGCATCAAAAAACTTGCGACAGCGACCGCCGTGCAGCTAGGTAACCCAAATGGCACCTTCTTATCCCATAATCGTGTCTGATAAACAGACCCCTCTTTCTTCGTCCTTCGTCACACCCATAGTAAAATCAGCAAACATCATGAGCACGTTATTTCGTTTTTTTTTTTCAAAATAGACATGTATTAGTATCGAATTCTATCGATAAAATGAAAGAATAAAAGCGAGACGAAACAATATACGTAAGTTGACGGAGGGAGAAATTTAAACACACAATGAAAAATTGAAACCGATGGGTGCCTTCAGGCAAAGGCAGAGAAATGAGAGAGAGAGGGGGGGGGGGAGAAAAGAAGAAGATGGAGTACAGATAAAAATATGGAATTTAAATGTAGTAAAAAAGAACCTAACATTATAAAGTGCAGTGCTCACAAATCTAACAGCAAGGTAGAAGGGACTTTTGGATTTTATATGTTTTCAGGGCTATTCGAATATATAAAGGGCGCCCGAAAATTCATTTAGTCCATTTCAATATTGCGACCAAAGTCAGATTAAATATTCATGATTTCCAGTGGAGACACATTTAGGATAATGTCAAAAGTGTAACACACATGATTTGTTTGTGTGTGGTTCGCCTGCAAATTCGGTGGGGCTCTTCGAACGTACTGGTTCGGAATACATTATAATCATGAATTCCGCCAGGATTTTCAGATTGGCGTGTGTAAAGTCAAAATTGGGAAGGTGTAGGTAGCTTTACAATGTTTGTGTCAACTTTTGACCGTGAAAATAAAGTAAAGGTTGGGGATATTCTCAAGGGTTTGGAGCTGACCCCCCTCCCAGTTGCCGGGGTCTGGCGGAATCACTGATTGTAACAAACCATGTAGATACCGTGGTCCATATCTTCCATTCCAGACTAGTACTGTAAATTGAGCATACAAAGAACATGAATGGGTAATAATTTTTCTGCTTAATTTCTATCAGAAAGAGCCAAGATTATAATTCCAAAGTGTATCAAAATGAAAAGTTCCAAATGTTCAAAAGCAATATTCGTATGTTCCTATAGGCATACCAGACATTACATGTTGCACATTTCAAAAGTGAAAAAAAGAACACATTGAATATTATGTTGATAAATTTAATTATAGGATGGAAACGAATTTTTTGCCAAACTAATATAAAAATTCTTCTTCTCTTGAAATAGCGAAAAAAGGGGGCTATTTTCTACTCATATCTTAATATGTATCTGTTCCGAACATGCCACTCTAGATTCCACCTATTGTGAATATAACGCTTTAATAATTACAACATTAATGAACTAGTGTTCATAACAATTCGCACAGATGGAATAAACCCGGCAGAGCTGAAACGGGCCCCGACTGTCGGGGGATGCTGGTCAGGTTTTGGACTCTCATCAGGTTTAAGATTCGAACGCATTCTGACGCGGTGATTCGATGTGTGATTTGATAACCTTGAAGATGAAGGAGATATTTTAATTGTTTCATTGCGTTTGAACAGTGTTTATTTCAGGGGTGCCCAGAATCGGAGATGTTATCCCGAGAACACGAAAAATACGACATCAAAATTCCCAGTTAAATAGATTTTCCAGACCGGGTCAATCGGGTTATCGGGTCACTCATGTCTGGGTCAGTCCCTATCACCGATTCATCGAAAGTGACCCGAATTTGGCTGGGGAATAAGCACAAACAGAGAGGGGGGGGGGTAAATTAAGAGGAGAAATAAACATGAATAGAGAGAGAGAGAAGTAAAAGAAAAGAAAGAAGCAGCGAAGACACGATAACAATACATCAAGAAAGAGAGGAAGAGAGAAAGATCAATGAAAAATATGAAAACTACATTATCATTATGCTAAACAGCACACACACCTGTTTACTCGGATTCTGACCAGTGATACTTCATTAAGTTTTCCACAATCCCGAGATGAATCTTTGTTTGAATACTTCAGTGTATGCGAAAAATAAACTGACTGATGGGGAATCGAACACAGGTTTTCAAATTAGAAGTCCAGCACGATAGCGATACTCCACAGACGACTTTACCCAAGACGTGCTTAACAAATGCTATAGTGTTTGTTTCTACAAATAATAACATGAAAATGGATACTTCATATCAATGTCGTGTTCTTAACTGTCCCCCCTGAGACTTAATTTGGACTTTTCCAACCAACATTCGTACATCGTCTTCCTCTCCATAATGACTCGTGCTTCATTCCACAGTCGGAAATATTATCCGTTTTTTATGAGAAGTGATGGTTAGATTCTTCAAGACCGCTTTGTAAAAAGGACTTGGCTTGAACAGGATTCGAACCTATGTTGGTTTGCTTTAGTACATCAAATTCCGGCACTTTTCCTCTACTCCATTTTGCCAACTAAATATTGAAGCCATGAATTACTTAGTTCATGTTTGGAAATAGCCAACTTCGTTCTGTAAGTTCTTTAAACCAAAATGCACGCTAAAAGTTCTTCATTCAATCACTTATAGACAAATTAGTGCCCACTAATATCCAAAATAACAAAAGTCCAGGAAAAATGAAATAAACAATAACAGCTGATGCAGTTTCTATGCGTCGTGGAAGTTCAAAGTCACGCTTATAGGAATAAGTATTATTATTATTGCAGTGAAACGTCCGATAACTGACAGTTGTATATTCCCTGTGGAACAATATTGAATATTATGGAAGTAAACTCTGCTTTGTTTTTCTCTGAAAATATATTTCATAGAGCAAAAGTTCTATGATACGAATATTACGTGTTTTTAAACTACTTCGTTTCTCATTCTATGCATATGTTTAAAGTGACTCCCTTGCAAGAAGGATATTCCAGGATTGTTACATTTCAATTCCTAATATTTCGGGAGTATTCCTGGGTAATTAGAAATATGCCAGAACTTGTCCCGGGATTAGAATACTTGGTATCGTGAAAAAATACACAGAATATTTCTAATATATTCCCATAGAATAAAAATAACCTTGAATATTAGAGAAAGATGCACGTTACACTGCAAAATCTTGTTTTGTAACGCTACAAGGATAAAAAGTATAGTAGAAAGTTAAAATGTAATTGGAAAGTTAACAATAATCTTGAAATCTTCGGAAGGCCGACATTGACATAAAATGTATAATGTATTGAAAATATTCAGGCATGAATAATGCTGCTATATAGTGAGAATATATCTCCCTTTCTATTGTGTAGAACCTATATTTATTGCGTATTGTCTGGGAGTATTTATTCAGTTACTTAACTTTAATTTAATGGCCAAACATGTGCTGTGGGGTCGAAAGTCCCTCGCATATTTAAGGGACAATTTCCATCGGCGTAAAAAAAAAAAGTATTTCGGGAACATAATATTTAGTGTCTTTTTTGTTCAAAGAAAGTAAATTACCTGGGCCCGCAGGGCCACCCAGGCTGGACTTCTGGCCGATTATTCCACTTTCATCCTGGGTATAATGTAATTTTATGCTAAATATTGTTATTAGATCAAAACACAGAAACTGCACCAGAACACACGCGCTCCCACCAGCAAACAACCAGAATTTTGCCTTAACCGCATGAACTGGAAGTGGGCATTAAATTTAGATTTCGTTTAAATTAGTTTGTTGTTAATTTGTTGTTCGATCAACCGCACAGGACTCCATATTTAATTAATTAATTTTGATTTTGAGGAGAGAGTTGAGATCTAAATTATTATTTGATAGTATTCTTTAGTTTAATCGCTCTTGTGATAGCTAAACAGTAGAAGATTCCTTTGATAATTAATTAATATTTAATTATTTAATTAATAATCTAAATAGAATTTAAATCTATTGAGTGAATTTTATTATATAAAATTGCCTATAAAGGAATGAGTGATTTAATGAGAACAAAGGCATAACTATATGCAATATCGCTTAAAAACTATTTGAATATTGTTTGATATTCTTAGTTCACTAAAAATTCTTTCTGTTTGGAAGGTGTTTGGAAGGGCAATGATGTCTCTTTGTAGATTAGCAATGTTGAGAGATTAAGTAGTTTGATGGGTCCCCAAAGACATATAATTAGATTATATAAAAGTTATGAAACATCCAACAAGTTTTCTTTGTTTTTAGTTGTTTTCGTCAGTTTGTGAGTTTATTTCGGAGTCATCCTCCGGCACAGGATCGTCATAGTTGTTCTTCATTTTCCTTTTGAATGGTTCCTTGCCCACAAATATATGGCCGTCCACAGATTTCAAAATGTTGAGATGACATTGAAGTAATTCTTCTGAGGCAGGATTCATAATTGAAGATAATTGTTGTGGTGTTTTCTCTGGGAAGACCAGGCTGAGCACAGAAGTAACCTATTTTACCATTCTGGAAGTATGTTCTTGCAAGACATTAGCTATATTTTCTGATTTTTGTAAATTTCCTTCATTTGTTGGGATATCTCCTGAAGCTGAGTTGGTTTGAATCTTCTTTATTTCTTATGAATTTTGATTGTCCCGATAGATTTTTAATGGGGGGTTGGTTCGGAAAAGGTTTCTTTGGCCTCTTCGGGCAGTTTTGTGCATTTACCTTATATGTATGGGTCAGACACTCACCTATGCCTAAGCCGTGATATGTTTAAAAGACTGCAAGAGACAGGTTCAAGCTATGAGTGTCTATCAATGAGCTTTTTTGTTAAAAAAAAAAAGAAAACGATGCTTGTTCCCGTAATACTTTTCTTTCGTGAATATATCATCTTCTTGGACATTGAATGTAGGAGTCAGAACCTATATTGAAATATTCGCTGTTTGGAAAATCCCGTGCTGTGGTTATAATATTAGGAGGCGAAAACATACACTTCACAATACACACACGACATTTTTATTCCTAATTTTCAACCTCCTCTGTCAGTTACATGAAATGTTTACAGAACTACTTTGTAAATAGATGTTAATTTTTTGTGTTAGTTTTAACTATGCAAATGTTTGAATCAATCGTAATAAGATACAATTGGGGAGTTGTTGTGAATAAAAGACAGTGGCGATCATAGTTGTGAGCTTCGGCTCTCCTCTCCCAACATGTCCGGTCAGCGTTGGAGCAGTAGACCAACTTTTCACTCCGGGACAGTCCTCATCTTCATCGATACAATATCTGAATACAATCATATTCGGAAAAAGAGGGAAACCACAAGTACGCGAAATGAGTGTGTAAGCAAACAAGCAATAAGAATAAGCTGAAAGTTGGATAACAACAGATTGCTGGCGTGGTTATTAGCGTGATTAGCTATGTGCACTTTCCACACTGAGAATCATAAGTTCGCTTTCCACCTACGCCAACCTTTTTCATCCTGCAACTAAAAACATGACATTTCAAAACATGACCGTTGATATGCTGTATTTGATAATAAACATCTTAATTACATTATTCAGAACTATTCAACAAATTACATTATGTTAGTAGACCCTAATTATAAAAACAATAAGCAAAATAAAATATCGTCTTCGAAATTTATTAGTTTTAACCTACAACCCCTAGCTAAATTAATTTTTTCACCTTCTCTTGCTATCCCCTTACACACAACTCATGACCCCTCTGGGGGTCGCGACCTCCACGTTGAGAAACCCTGACCTACGCCAATATAATTTTCTTTCAAAATCGTAAAATATTTTATTCACTTGATTAGAGGCATTTGGGGGAATAATATGCACCAACCTCATTTGTAAAACTCCAACTTGCCTTAGAAAGTAGGGGGAATGCAGCTCGTATTTTGGAACCATTATTATATTATCAGAAATTGATACTTTGTGCATGCAATGTGGCCTGATATAAGTTTACTTAAAGAAATGCAATTCTAAAACAGTATAATTTACCAAAATCAAGAAACCAGTGATATTCGTTAGGTGAGAACAATGTGGATTTAGATCGAGCAAGAACAAGAAAGCTCCTTTAATTTCTCCTGTCCACTTGCTATGTTCTGTCTGTTAACTACCTTAAAATATTGGACCTCTTAATTTTGATTCCTCCATCTGTAATGAAGGCTAACGCCTAAACGAAGATAAGAACAGAGAAACTGACTTCAAATTTTTGTTCAATGATCTCGATTTATCTAGCTGTTTCTAATTTGGTGTTTAAAATTGGCAGACGCTTTTCATTTGGTTAGCCTTCTGCATTTTAAGGATTCGTGCAAGTGATTAAATTACAGTAAAGCAGATAGAGAGTCACTGACCTCACGTTTGACGTCCGCGAATATGGCCTCGATTAAACTTCTCCTTTCTAAACATTTTGATATTACTAATAAACCTGTCGATATTATTAGACTAAACCTTGAAATGGTTAACTCTTATTTAAGGAATAGTAATCGTTGTCAGATTTCTTTGCATAATGACAGGAACCAAACTATTACGTCCAAGCAATACGAACATAGATGACAGAAATTTGTGAGAAAAGAAGAGCAAGCTTCGGGATTCGAACTCGCGTCGCCAGCTTTATGCACGAAAAGGGAAAAAAATAATGCGAAGCAGCCCGCACGGCCACGAAGACATCAGGCAGACAGCCTTTAAGCTCAACTCTTACGGAAATAAAAGCAAAATAAAGGTTATATAATACTGGTTTTTGTTTCAGTTACTATGTTTCGTGCATTTATGAGTTAATCTTCTATTGACTACTATTTTGTTAGATTTTATACATATGAAAACCATGTTATATAATTTGTCAAAAGTTTCGAAAACCGTATTTAACGTAAGTGGGAATAAGCAAAACTTCATCGTTAATTATTACAGACATAGCAACATCGCTGTATTATAGTTTATTTTATGAACAATAAAAACAAGAGAAAAGTTCTAATTACTTTTATTCACATATTTTTTGCTACATCGCGACTAGATATACAAACATTATTTTCTTCACAAAGATTAGTACTCGAAAACTGCATCAATACACTCATTGTATTAAAACCCGCGCAGTGGTCACTCATGTTGTTGCAAGGTTGCCACATAGTTCAATTTCTGAACTTAAACTTTCTAAGTGCTGCTAAAGAGTGCGCTCAGATTATAATTGACTGAGTGTAAAATAACCAAGGGCCTGAAAGACTTCGGCCATGAGGGCGACGAGGGTAGCCAAGTTCTACACCGCTAACATTATTCTTTTCTTATTCCACAGAAGTTGAAAATGTGAAGATAATTTTGATGCTAAGCGACTTCAGTCAGTAAGCTATTCCGTTCGGAAATTTACAAAAACCTACACTTTCGAGTAATATAGACATATGATGCCGAATCAAATTCAATCCTGAGGCACTTGCTGAAGTAGAAAACCTTATGGTTGTAGGTTCGAATCGCCTGCAAGTGACGACTTTTGATACTTAAATAAAAACTGTCAAAAGTTTTAATTTGTGTTACGTTCAACTTGTCATATTACACGAAGTGTATTAGAACTTTTAATTGCAGTTTTAACTTCTCCATTTGCTAATGATATTTTCTTATGATGTTAGCTTCGTTCAGGCTGGTTTACGTTAAAATAAAAGACAATAAATGATCGTAACTTAATGTCATAATACTTACCCTAAACTGGATTTGTTCTTAAAACTCACATAATATATTCATTTCAGAATTCGACATGACAAACAGGACATGCATACACATGTGTTGACTTACTAAAGAATACGTACAGACAATATATATCACATATACTCAATGTTACATTTTCCTCGCATTGAACTTCATAATTCATAAGTGTTTGTTTCGTTGGCAAAATGGAGTGGAGGAAAAGTGCCGAAGTTTGGAGTATTAAAGCAAACTAACATATGTTCGAGTCCTGTTCAAGTCATGTCTTTTTTACAAAGCGGTCGTGAAGAATCTAACCATCACTTCTCATAAAAAACGGGTAATATTTCCGACTGTGGAATGGAGCACATGAGTCATTATAGAGAGAAAAACGATTTACGAATGTTGGTTGGAAAAGTCCAAATTAAGTCTCAGGGGGGACAGTTAAGAACACGACATTGATATGAAGTATCCATTTTCATGTTATTATTCGTAGAAACAAACACTATAGCATTTGTTAAGCACAACATGGAAAAAGTCGCCTGTGGAGTAACGCTATCGTGCTGGACTTCTAATTTGAAAACCTGAGTTCGATTCCCCACCAATCAGTTTCTTTTTCGCAAACACTGAAGTATTCAAACAAAGATTCATCTCGGGACTGTGGAGAACTTAACGAAGTATCACTGGTCAGAATCCGAGTAAACAGGTGTGTGTGCTGTTTAGCATAATGATAATGTAGTTTTCATATTTTTCATTGATCTTTCTCTCTTCCTCTCTTTCTTGATGTATTGTTATCGTGTCTTCGCTGCTTCTTTCTTTTCTTTTACCTCTCCTTCTCTCTATTCATGTTTATTTCTTCTCTTAATTTACACACACTCTCTCTGTTTGTGCGTATTCCACAGCCAAATCCGGGTCACTTTCGATGACCCGGTAATAGGGACTGACCCAAACATGAGTGACCCGGTAACCCGATTGACCCGGTCTGGAAAATCTATTTAACTGGGAATTTTGATGTCGTATTTTTCGTGTTCTCGGGGTAACATCTCCGATTCTGGTCACCCCTGGAATAAACACTGTTCAAACACAATTAAATAATTAAAATCTCTCCATCATCTTCCGGGTCATCAAATCTACATCGAATCAGTCGGTAACCTTTTCAGCTCTGCCGGGTTTATTCCATCTGTGCGAATTGTTATAAACACTAGTTCATTAGTGTTGTAATTATTAGAACGTTATATTCGCAATAGGTGGAATATATAGTGGCATGTCCAGAACTGACAAATGTTAAGACATGAGTAGCAAATGCCCCTTTTTTTTAGCCATTTCAAGAGAAGAATTATTTTTATATTCGTTTGGCACGAAATTCGTTTCCATGCTCTAATTTGCCAACATATTATTACATGTGTCTCTTCTTTTCACGTTTGCAATGTGGAACATGTAAAGTTTACTATGCCTATAAGGAACATGCTAATTTTGCTTTTGAACATTTGTATCTTTTCATTTTGATACAGTTTGGAATTATAATCTTGGTTCTTTCTTATAGAAATTAAACAGAAAAATTATCATTCATTCATTTTCTTTTTATGTTCACTTTGCATTCGTAGTCTGGAATAGAAGATATGGACCACGGTATCTACATGGTTTGTTACAATCAGTGATTCCGCAAGACCCCGGTCCCTGTGGGGCTGTCGATTCTGGAGACTACCCGGAAGTTTTTTTATAGAAACCGTGCAAAACTCTAGTCCACCCTCCCAATTTTGACGTTACACACCCCAATCAACAAATCCTGGCGGAATTCCTGATTACAAAGTATTCCGAACCAGTATATTTAATAAGCTTCACCGAATTTGCAACCGAACCCCGCGCAAAAAAAAAGCATGTTTGTTACACTTTTGACATTATCCTAAATGTGTCTCAAAACTCTTTAGTTTCACTGGAAAATCATGAGTATTTAATCTGACCACCAAGTTTGGTTTCCATTTTGAAAGTGACTTAATGAATTTTTGAAGAACCCTTTATATATTCAAAGAGCGATGAACAAATATAAAGTCCAAAAGTCACTTCTATCTAGCTGTTAGATTTCTGGGAAGCGAACTCTATTGTGTGGGAACTGAACTTAATCTTTTTACTATGTTCAAATTCCATATTTTTATCTTTACTTCTTCTTCTTCTTCCTCTCTCTCTCTCTCTCTCTCTCATATCTCTTCCTCTGTCTAACAGACGTTGATCGGTTTCAATGTTTCACTGTGTGTTTAAATTTCTCCCTGCATCAACTTATTTATATTGATTCGTCTCGCTTTTATTCTTTCATTTTATCGATACTAATATTAATATATGTCTATTTTGAAAAACAAAAACGTGCTCTTGATGTTTGCTGATCTTAGTATGGACGAGACGAAGGAAAGAGAAAGAGGGGTCTGTTTACCAGACACGATTATGGGATAAGAAGGTGCCATTTGGGTTGCCTAGCTGCACGGCGTTCGCTGTCGCAATTTTTTTGATGCGAAGTGAACAAAATAAACCGTACTAAATATTTATTTTTAAATTGTAATTGTTATTTGCAAGGTCTCTGGATGGGTAAAATGAATCAACAGACAAGTTACCAAAGGAAAAAGCTCTTCGAAAAACACTGAGAAAACAGAAAATGAAAATATTAGATTCCATCTTATCGGATTATTTTTTTGTCCAAGTCAGTTTTTAATCCTCATTGTCTACCGAATTGACATTGTATTATTGTGGTATAAAAAGGAAGAACAATATTTAGGAAAATATTAAAAGCCAATTAAAAATGTCTTCGCATTATTCAAGTTGAATCCAACAACCATTGAAAGAATAACTCAGAACGCGAGAGGCGCTGGTTGGATGTATAAAATCGGAACTTGTTTGGATGAAGATAATGAAGATGTATTTACGACCAAGTTTTGTTCTGTTACGGAACTGACCAGGAGATTCGAATATAATAATAAAGAAATTCTTAGAGAAATCATTGCCTTCGACCCTAAAATTATTAACTTCTTAAGCTAAATGATATTAGACGTTTTGCAGTACATTATTCCACGGGGTTAAAGTTGTTGGCCAGTCTTGAAGAAATGAATGATGTAAAGGTAGAAACGGTTTCAAATCTTGCTGTACTGTTAGAAGGATATAAACTGGATTTCCAGTATATAAATTAGTGTACGTATCATTGGCCATTCCTCTGTCTAGTTCAGGAGTCTTCATATGGCGGACACCGGTCCGAATCCGGATCCCGAAACACCCTTTTTATCTATTTCCATAGTTTGATACGAAGTCAAGAGCAATGTCTGAATTACCAGTTCAGTGGTTGAAATTTTTTTTAAAAATGTAGAAGTATAATTCGAATTCATAATAATATACGTGTTTACTTTAATATATTTTGTAACTTTTCCATACGGAGTAACCAATACGTCCCAAACATACTGTTTTATTCGACTAACTATATGGACCTCAAAAGGCCTTTTTATTGTGACATTACCATCAAACACGCCCCATAAAATATAATTGAAGATATCTGGTCTCGTGCAACTTGTGAACGGTGTTTCTTATGTGCACATTGACTTAAGAACTGGCTAAGAAATAAGATGACGGATGAAGGCTTGAATCATTTAGAGCAGCTTGAAATGGAGAGAGCAATATTACATGAAATCTTAACTTGCAATATTATTGTTCGAACTGAAGTTACTATCTTTAAGAAGCGTAATGTGCAAGAAATAACGTAATGTGTATTTACAAAAAAAAAGGAATGCAATTAAAACATTATAAAAATCTAGCATAACTCACAAGGGAAAATATATTACAGTATTTATGATGTCACATCACTGTTATTGACATATGGAATTAAAAAGATATATGACTATTCATGTCTTATGACTATCATTTCAACCGAACATTACAAACGAAAACCTGCCAAAATTTAATAATACATGTTTCCTGTATGTAACGAATTTTAAAAATGTATTATCGATGCCCTCCGGCCAAAACATCCACGGACCCAGTGACCCCCTTAAGATTATGTCTGGCAATGCCCCTGTCTGCAGGTCACCTATAGCAATGAATACTTAAAATATATAAGTATTCATTGCCTAGCATAGTCCATCCTACATTTATTTTTTCTGAAATTAGTAAGAAAACAAAAAGAGAGACTATTTAAAGAAACTAGTACCAAATTTATTTGTAACCAGGAACGCTGGAATAAAGAAAACAACCTGAAGATGAAAAAATCTTATTTTCCTTTTTTCTTTAACATTTAAAAATGACGGAGGTGAATCAATGGTGCTATGCAGTACAGTAAGATAAATATTAAAGGTAGTACTGGGGACGTATCTAAAATGCAGCCCACAATTTTGCATCAGTGACTCCTAAAACATTGGAATGCGAGGTTCCCCTTTGCGTAATGTAAAACTAGTAATAATGCTATTAACAAGCTATCAGAACTACAGGCTTGACTTTAGTATGCAATTTTGTTAAACACAGAGCGTTCCGAACAAACCAACGAATAGTGCTTACATGTACACTATAAGACACAAAACATCAAAGTAACGGCATCTCTCCACATGTGATTACAGACAATTCTCCATCAAATCATGAAGAACGGTAGTTCTTCGAGTGACGCTGACAAATGAGTCTGTTAGTGGCACTCTATGTATACAGCTAGTTTTGGATCTAACGAACTATAAGCCCGATTATGGGTCGGTAGGACCTCCCTGGGACCCCCTGGAATTCAAAATTTCACATTTATGATGATAGCACTAACCCCAGACCATATCGGCTACCGAAACTTGCGGAATCTTAATCTACGCTTCAATGCCTTTCAAACGGTGTATGGCACGTCAAAATCCGTGACGGAGTTCAAAAGTTACGACTTTTTTGTAGCCGAATCACAGAATTTTCACAAATGATAGAAAAGTTTGTCTGTCATTCTGTCTGTCTTTTTGTTTTTAGCCCCAAATGGGTAGTACCGGGGGGTTGGAGGATCAATTGCGGACCCCAACAAGTTGGGGTAAATCGAAGCGTATTTCTTCGATAGGAGTTCCCCTTTTCGCAATACGGAGCCTACCATGGTCGAAAATCGGCCTTTTGTATGAAGACAGCCTTACAAAATAAGTGATATTAGTATAAAAACTCTTTCGGAGCAAAGGGAAGAGTGACGCAAGACTTCTGCTCACAAAAGAAGTGATATCAATTTTGCGAGTTATTTTTCTTTGTGGCGGAAGGGAGGATACTAAATGTCTTAATTTTATTACAAAGGAAACAGCAAGTTTGATACTTATTCTAGGGATTACGTCATTACGAAGAAATTGAAATGCTGTCTGTTGACCAAATACATTTGAATTCAATAGAAAAGCCTATCAAGGATCTCAATCCAAAACGACAGTTCGATCTGATGATATACCCTCCTATAGGTAGAGTGAAAGGATGCATTCATATATTTAAATATCCCCTGTTGATTGCGTTCAACTTGGCACTAAAAACTTGCATTTTCCCTAACAAATGGAAATATACTTTAATTTGTCCTACACCTAAAATAAACAACAGACGAGAAATTACCAACCACAGGCTTTTAGCAATCTTACCAGTCTTCGCAAAAGTCTTTATATTTTATATTTGAATAGATTTTATATCAATTATTAATCATGTGAAGCCAGTTACCTCCACTAAGCAACATAGCTTTGTTTTACAAAAATCCACGTTAACGAACCTTGCAATATTGTTACAGATTTTATTGCAAACTTGTTGACCGAAGGAAAGCAAGTCGATGTGATTCATATTGACTCTGAAAAGGCGTTTGGCAGAGTAAATCATAATGTATTATCAGGTAAATTAAATCAATATCACTTCTCTCCATCCTTGGTTAGGTTCATGTGCTCTTATTTAACTAATCGCAGATAGTCTGTTCTATTTAATGAATACAAATCTGATGAATATACAGCATTGACATGAGTCCCGAAAAGCTCGAATCTTGGACCGTTTTTATTCCTCTTGTTCATTAATGACCTACCGGAATTCATACCGGATAGTGAAAACGTGTTATTTGTGGATGACCTCAAAATATATGCTAAAATAAATTCAATGGAAGATGTCATAAAACAACAGCATAGCTTAGATACCTTTATTAACTAGTGCGCTATTAATCAACTTTCAGCCAATGCGAAGTTTTATCATTCAATAGAAATAAAACGATTTATCGATTCAATTAATAAATTCATAAGTATGCATTAAGTAGGCCCGACGTAGTTAAAGATCTTGGTGTGATATGAAATTAACGTTTAACAGCCACATATCAGATAAATGTTTCATTTTCAATATTTATTTATCTGTTAAAATACTTTTAAAATGCTAGGATTTTTGATACGGATGGGAAAAAGTTTAACAACATTTCTACATTAGAGAAAATGTACTATACTTATGTTTGTTAGACACCGACAAGCGCTTGTTCAGCAAATGCTAGCTTGGTCTGATGGTTAACATATCGGGAAGCTGATACGGAGGTCCCGTGTTCGAATCTTGGCGTGGTTACTTTTACATACTTTTTTAAAAAGAAAAATAACCTTTTTTCTTTTTTAATATATATATACGCATTAGGAAATGTAATACAAGTAGTGACCAAGGGTACGTGGAGGTTAGGTAAGTCAGGTACGGTGTTTTTTATTGCACATACAATTTGTACATAGTCATTGTTTACATGTGGGGTCTCCTTAGATAGATTTTTAGCTGTTGTGGAAGGCAGTTAAATTTCATTGACAGACAAAATGTAAAAAACAAACAACAACAACAACAAAAAACTAGTAAAGTAATTTAATGAAATAATTTGGACCGGTAAAACAATTTCGCAGATCGTTGGTTGAAAAGTTCCTGCTGTAAGAAATTTCTAACTTCAAGAAATGGTACTAGTAGTATAAATTATGCTGTCATGCAGCTCTTTTAACACAATAGTTTATATGTGTAATTCTTTTCAGCTATCACAATAATATGACATTTTTCTAGCATTCCTCAGTCTCATCAAGTTACGCTCTAGAACAGTGATTCTCAACGTGGTGCGGCACACCTGTTAAAACGTCGTGAATTTTTAAGTATTCCGCCAAACTTCTAAGACTGTGATTTTGCTAGATAAATTAATTCAAATAATTTCACTCAATATTTATTTCTATAAAAAAGGAACAAAGCAACTTTAATGTGCGTAAGGCTGGTCATATGATCGCCCCTAGTGAAAGGATGCTAGAAGGAGTCGGCCAGAGATCAAGTGGAAGGCACCATCCCGTCATTTTGCCTGGTGTGACGGTTTGTCCTCAGTCACAGCAGGCAAACGCCGAGATGGTACCTCCAAGTTAGGACCTGGTCGACTGTTTCCAGTATCCGTTTATCCCATCCTGTTATTCAGTATCCTTGGGGTAGAAGTACAAGCTTCATATTGTACCACTGTATCGCGAATATCTTAAAAGTTCATTCTGAAATACGTAGAAGTCTGTACTACCAAACAGGCTGATTCCTTCCAGTGCCATATAAGGATATTTTAACGGCACAGATGAGAGATTATAGAAATAACTATCCTTATACGTGTCGTTAAAATTTAACTCAATGGACCTGAATAGTTAAAATAGAATGTAGAACCGTATTTGTTTAAGAATCGAGTTCACAAAACAGACTTACGATGAACTTGAAATAAGGAGCTATGGAGATTCTAGGAAATCGTCAGTACTTGAATAAATGAGTAATATGATGAACTATGATACGTAAGGAAAATTTGCTCTTTCATCACAAAAATAATAATATAAGAATAACTTACACGTACAACACATTTGTTAAACATTTCACTCGTACATTCCTCTAGTTCCTTTACTAAAGCCAAACTTTCATTTGTTAAAAAGCATAGCAACAATAGTAAACATTATTTCGTTTCTTTTCATTTTAAATTAAGAAAATTTAATTAGACAACAATGACTTTTCAGCATAAGTAAATGTATTAATTCAAATTGTCATTTAAGTATTGTTTTCCATGGATTACATTGAAGTATGTTTCGTTTAACCATCCGGTGGGTTCACCCGCGGTACTTTGCCGCACAGTTTATGTGGTGTATCATATATAGCGTATGGGCTGGATATGTGTCCACTTAAGTATTCGTTATTCATTATTAGAGTGCGGATTTTTGCATGTTCTTTTTCTGATATGATATCGATATGCTTACATGGTTAAAGATTGTTTTAGGCGTCTGGCGGTCTAAATACGAAGTTTTATAGTGCATATAATCGTATATTTTGATGAATATTGAAGACGTTATATTGCATACTGGCATATTTGTGGGAAATACAAATAAAATAACTATTGGATTATTACTTGACTCTAGAATATCAGATGCAAAAAGTAATTTTCTGTCTTCTGACAGTGACTGGGGAAACCCAAGGTTAGAGTCCTGCAAACCCAGGCTCGCACCGGTCCGGCATGGCTCGTGCAGACCACTACCCCGTTTAGTTCTTTTTTCTTTCTTGATCAGTTTTCCGGGCTTTTAGGTCAATTACGTAGTAGAAAACATCGGTCGGATATCATCGTACCTAGTAGCAAGTTTAGTAGCAAGTTTATAGTAGTGATCTGCACGGGCCGGTCAGGGTGGTGCGGGCCTGGGGTTGCAGGACTCTAACCTTGGGTTTCCCCAGTCACTGTCAGAAGACTGAAAATTACTTTTTACATCTGATATTCTAGAGTCAAGTAATAATCCAATACTCAAGGTATGGAAATAACTTCTTATTGATTTATAGATCTGTTAGGAATTTCCAAGGACACGCAAATTAAAGCTGTCCTTTCCTACATTTCTCGTCCTTGGAGTGAATGACTTACTGCACTGCAGTAATACTTAAATGCACCCAGTCCGCCGTTGCATGGGCTTTTCTGGTTATTTACTTACGTATTTCTTTCAGGGAGGGGCGTTTTCCGTGGACGAGTCGTCAGACTCTCTGCGTTGTAATCGAGGGATCCCGGGTTCGATTCCCGGTAAGATATACAAAATTTCTCACGGATAAACCGAGAAGAGGTTCGGATCCCACTTTAATCTGTAGGTAGTAGGTCCCGTCCTTTATAACCTCGCTGTTGCATAAGGACGTTAAAATCCAAACTTTTCATCTTTCGGGGAGGGAGAGGGTGCCAATGCAGATAGGCAATAGAAGCTTTTAGAAAATATTCAAAATCAGGATGAAGTATTCGGCTTAACGTCTTTTTCAGTAATGTATAGGGTAGTCTTACAGTTTTAAGTGGAATACAAACCACGGAATATTGTGTATGAAAGTAACCACTTTTCACGGGAACCGAGGACCTTATGCACTGCGCCACCGAACTGACTCGAAATCTTCAAGGCGCTAAAAAGGTTCGAGACCCCCGTAGCTTTTTCCTAGAATGTTAAGGAATATTCGTACTAGATTTCAGCCGATATGTTGAGCGATCTAGAGACCTTTGGGTGACAACCATACATATTTTCGTTTTTAATGGATAGATGTATTTATTTATGAATACAAAAAATAAATACTGGTGAAATTAATTAAATTATTATTGTTTCAGATACGTTGCGACACTGCCATAACTAACGGGCCCGCAATGCGCGGGGAGGGGGACTTCGGTTGAAGGGGGCCTACTTACGAAGCTTAGTTTCGAAGTTCAGTAACTTTGCGGAGCGCATTCTGTTTTGTTACGGGGAGACCCACACGCCCTTAGTGACGCTACTGCTGCGAGAAAACGTTTCAAGTTATGCAACACATTAAAAAAAAACATGCATATAATGCATATAAAAAACAAACACAGTGCTACATCGAAGCAGCAAACAATAGGGAAAGCATTTAGTAGAAATAAAACTGAGGTAGGACATCAGAACCCATTTTTTCAAAGATATGTGTAAAGCATTTATTGCAGCAAATATACCTTCAAGGAAACTAAGCAACCCAAACTTCGGAAATTTCTTACCAAGTATTTTCAAAACAAAATTCCCGATGAATCAACATTAAGGAAAAAATATTCTTTGTGCATATTTAAGTGCATATTCGTAAGCTTTTTCGTGCATATTTGCATGCATATTTTGGTAAGTTTTAGTGCTTACCGATCCGCACTCTATTCATTATATATGTAAGTACTTGTAATATTTTTGCAAACATTTCTCAGAATAATGTAGTCCTATTAAAGAGTCAAAGTAGTGAGTGTCATATTTGTGGTGAACTTGCCGCTGCACCATCACGGAAAGCGTCGAAGGCAAAATTAACAGCCGAAAAAATACAGCCGATCGGTCTATTGGCTTCCTAGTCTCCAGTCCCAAGCGAGGCCCGGAAACCATTCCTGATAGAGCCACTCTTTGGCAGAATCAATGGGAAACATTTAAAACTAGCAAGCTAAAACTACGTCTGTGGACTCCAGCCAATATCACCATCACGTCCGCTACGAGGGAGGCTCTTGGTTCAATTCCCGTCTGGCTACTCGGCATCTTTGTAAGTGAGGTCCTGATATGCTATATTTGGCAGTTTATGAGATGGTGAGCTCTATTTGTCAATCTTCCCCTGATTAGACCTTATTGTATCCTTGGGTCTAATTGATAAACATTTTAGCAGAAGTCTAGTGTTGTCATTTATTTGTTGTTACCTAGTACTTGTAACGTCCTATATGTATACCAGAGCTATGCAGCAACTCGCCACTCCTCGCTGTTGTAGTTGGAAGTAGATTCTCGGCTTTCACACCGGTCAACTGCTAGGCTGGTACCAACCTCCTACAATATCGGTTTTAATTGGAGGCAATATGACGGATCGCCGGGTAGAATTTTTCTCCCAGCCCCTCATCCAGACCATGAATGGAGATCGATATAATTTTTCCTTCTACTCTACTTACCCACCCTTTGTAAGTTTCTTTGGTATATTTAGTATGCTTTTGTGTGTGACTTTTGTAGGTTCTAAGATTATTGGTTGCGTTCTGTATGTCTTCGCCTGCTAGGAACAACCGGTCTTCTAGATCTAAAATATTGACACGTTCACGATTGGCACAAAACGAACGTGTTAAATCGCAATTGTTAGATTTATTAGATTCGTCTTTCCCGAAAAGTTTTACAGTGATTGTAGTGAAGCCTAATCCTGTTAAAATGCCGCAAAACAACCTACCCCTTCCTCCGCCTGAGGGAGCTTCCTTGGTCGAACAGCTGATACAGCTGCGAACTCTACCAACCTTTTCAGGTTTGGATCCGGATGCAGTTGATAATTACTTTCTCGCTTTCGACAGCTTAGTAACACAATTTGGTTAGTCAGAGGGGGAAATATTCTTCCTTCCTTTTTGACAGAGCGTGCCATAGATGATTATTATACAATCTCTCATTCAGCTGAGTGCGCTAACAAGACATATGCTGACATCAAAAAGAAATTCATTGACGTCTTTAGAGAAATTGCTTGTCCTTTCAGAACAGATGAGGTTATTCGTTCATGTAAACAAGCAGTCGTGTACATACATTGCGAACATACGCGTATATCATGAGCAAGGCAAGATTGATCCGGACTTATAAACCACAAGCATCAAATGATATTTTTTGTTAAATCTTTGATATATGGCTTGAGATGCAATATCTTATCTATGGTAGCATCTAAGAAAATTGCCACTGTTGATCACTTAATTTCGGAGAGGAAAACATCGATAAAAACTACTACGCAGTAACGGAAAGAAGACGCGAAGAACTTGAACAACTCAATGCTTTAATGAGCCCTACAGTAGGTCAATCACCGGCCATGCCATGTGGTCTAGCCCTTTTCCCCACGCTTTATCCTGCAGCGCATATTGCTACTCTTAGCAATTCTGTGCCGGCGTATTTACAACAGCACTTGGTCCAGCCGGTTGCCCGGACTTCTTTCGGTTTGCCATGTTCAGCGGGTACTTCATCCGCAGTTCAACCTTCGCCGGCTACCCCTTCTTTTCAACAAACCCATCCAGTCGCTCTAAACCACGCATCCCTGCCAATCCCGAGTCTGGACAAATTACAAAAGGAGGTAGAACGTCTTCTGGGCATGGTTCAGCAGTCCCATACCTCCAATGCTCCTTTCCAGCCTTACAGTCCTTTCCGACCCGTGATACCGTAGACACATTGTGTTCAAAATTGTCACAACTGGCTCTGCAGTTCAAGTCTGCCTGCCTAAGGTAAGAGACTGGCCGACACCGAAGAAAGGTTGAGAACCACTGCCTGTCTCAGCTGGATGTTTGGTTAATTATCCCTTCCTGCCTCAGTGAAGACGGGTCAGCGTTAGGTCATGGGTTGAGTACTCCTGCCTGCCTTAGTGAAGACGGGCCGAAGCAAGGAATATATTGGGAACCACTACCTGTCTCAGTGAAGACTGGTAGAAGTCCAAAAGATCACGAAGACCTGCTTAAGTAAAGACTAGTCAACGCTAGAAGTATGTGTAGGAACTCCCGCATACCTTAGTGAAGATTGGCCGAAGCAAGGAATAAGTTGAGAAACCAAAATTCCAAAGAGTATTCTTGATGAATAAGGGTATAAAGCAAAGCCAATAAAGCAAGACTGATGTTGATGGGCAGTCTGCGGACAAAAAGTGAAATGCGTTCCTTCAGAAATCCCCACACATACTGTGAGTTACTCAAATTAGTATAATTTGAAATGTCAATTACAATATCCAATGCTTTATGTGAAAGAATTGTTAGTTTACTTGGTCACATTTTGACAGATGACAGAAAGAAATTGTCTGTAAATCTGATGAAGGCAGAGCTGCAAATGAAAGTACATTTTGGAGTATCATGTTCTAAATTGATCCACGATAATCGTAGTATCATTTCTGCTTCAAAAAGTCAATAATAATGCAAGAGAAGCTAAGAAGGATGACGGTTTTACTAAAAAGCAAAAGCTATATAATGTTAAAATTTCTATTGTTTTGTGTTGAGAGTTTAATTGAGGCTTATTAAATATCACCATGGATGATCGGTATGATCGGTATGATCGGTAGGCCTAAACTTAGAACTTGAATTGTGTCCAAGAATCTGTCAACGAAAAGTAGGCATACCCTAACCGTGTCCAGGATTCATAGATTTTGAAAATGCCTTCGATTTTATCTCCTTGGCGGTAGTATTCCAGTCACTTGAATAGTAAGCCATCGAAGGGGTGCATACATTAAATTACTACGACACGTATACTGAACTGACACATCCGTCTATACCAAGAGAGTGACAAATTAAAAATTCGAAAAGGGATAAAGCAAGGAGTTTCAATCTCTCCAAAACTATTTTCTGTAGTTCTCAATAAATTGTTCCAAAATTTAAATATAGATGAAGGTGGAATAGAAATTAGTGGCGAACACTTTAATCACCTTAATCATGAGCGAATTTAGTGATGACATAATCCTGTTTACTTCAAGCGCAGAAGAATTACAGACCAGAATAGAAGAACTGAGTAATGAGAGTTCGAAAATAGGACTTAAAAATGAATGTAAGTAAAACAAAAATAATCTACAAACAATATGCTGAAAAGAAAGATATAGATGCTAACGGAGAGAAAATTGCCATAGTTGATGAGTATATTTACGCAGGGCAGCTGAAAACATCGAATTCCGAGACGACTGATGAAATAAATAGAAGATGTAAAGTGGTATGGCGCTCGTTTGGAAGACTACACTTTATTTTGAAAAGCGAGCTACCAAAGTGTTTCAAGCGTAAATTTAACAATCTTATGTCTTACCTGTGATATGGCTGTGAATCCTAGACACTGAATGTGCGAATGACTCAAAAAGTAAACATTGCATGAAGAGCAACGGAGAGATGTGTGCTAGAATGATCTCCTAATTATTTCTAGCACAGAAAGACAAATGAATGGATTCGTTTACAAACAAAAATAGAAGATGCAATCAAGACTGCTAGGAAGATGAACTGGAGATGGGTCTATCACAGAACTAGACGAATAGACGGAAGATGGTGGACAGTCGCCGTTGTTACGCAACCCGTGATTGTCAGATATCCGACGTCGTTGATTCGATTCCCGGCCGACGCAACTTTCTTTTACAACTTCTTTTGCGTTTTTTTAAATAACTATTTTTTCCGGGTACTAATAAGCAAGTACCCTTTTGATCCTTTTTGCATTTCTTTCAATTTTACAAAATTCTAGAACATGTTAGAAAAGTAAGGTTATATTATATATACACAATTTGAAATTTGACAAAGTTATAATTTGTTTCATTACACGCTATGCCCAAGTTCGAATCAAGCCCCATACAAGTGCGACAATTTTAACTCTCCCTCAAGACGAGAGAATAGAGCGCTCAGGGTAAGGATGTAACCGAGAAAATATTTTTTCTATAACTACCATCAAAATATACACAAATAGTCCATTATTCATATTGGCCTAGTATATCGATGTGCTTTTAGATTCCATTTGTACCGTTCCGCATAATTTACGAGGTATTTATTTATTTGCTTAAACTCCAACAGGGATTCATATACCCAATTACAAGAGTACCATACAATGACGCATAAAACATACAATTGATTATAATTTGCTCATACGAGCAGTGAAATTTAAACAGTTTAATGTCAGATCTAAGGCAAAATTCAGTTTACGTCTGATTTGCGTAAGTAACAGACTCAATTTTAAGGCATAATTATGACTTAATATACAAAATTCATATATTTGTTAAATTTAATACGGCATATTTAATTGCAATGTGAAATTCCTTTCTATGCATGTGAAACACTAGGATTTTGATTAGCAAAAATATTAAAAGTTGCGCACATTCATGGAGAAGGTGATTTGCAAAGTACCGAAATGTCTTAGAGTTTCCTAAACGAGCTTTTCCAGTAGGAATGCATAAACCTATTTTACTTAGGAATGATGTGTCATTTATCTGCTTATTTAATATTTTCTGAAGGAATAACATATCATTTATTTGTCTTCTCTGTTGGAGACTAATAAGAGCATAGCAACGATTGATAAGTATCAAAACGAGGGTAAAATTTCCTCTGTTTAAAAGCTAGAACCCGAAGTCTTGTACCGCTTCAATTTTACATTTATGTGTTTCAACCTTAGTGTTCATATTAAAAAAGAATGTTCTAATTTGGATATGACGTATAACTTATAAAGCATATGAATTGGTGTTCCGAAATTCCCTCCTTAGGCGTCAAATATAACCTAGGTTTCTGTGTGCTTATTAATGTCTAGTCTAGATGTTTTGTAAATGTTTGTGAATCATAAATAATTCCAAGATCTTTAGCTATGTTCACTCTACTGATCGTTATAATCCCGCCCAAAGATTTGCTGCCTCGAGTTTTACGGCTCATGGTCGGGAATCTGGTAGGATCCGCGGTGCAACCACCAGCTGTCCTACTGCGGTATAAGTTTAAACTTATATAGGACCACATGAGATCTCCACCAAGAGGATAGCCAAATTACGTATCTCGACCCAATTTCTGCCCGCCTGAGGTTTTTTTTTATTGAAAAGTTCTTCAGTGTTGCGTAGTACGTCATGTGCAGCCAAGGATGTTCTAACAGAGGATATGCTCGTGGGTGGACTGGCCATAATAAGGTACCGGCCCGATGGCCGGTGCGTCCTCCCCAGATCAGTGCCTCTGCGCCCTCCTCGGGAGGGGCTAAGGCCCGTCTTAGTCTGAGGAGGGCGCACAGCTTCCTCCCTTAACACGATTTTTCTTGAAAAAATAAATAAATAACAAGGCTATATAATTATTTTATAACTTCATTAATTTACGTATATACAGGGTGTCCATAAAGTCCGTTGCCACCCCATATATGTTCGAAACGACTGCGAATATGGGCAAACGCAAAAACACATATTTCATTATTTTGAGGGGCTTGAATTTTGAGCTATAAAAGTTCCACCCCAGACCCTCCGAAATTGGGGTACGGGGTGTCAACTCGAAAATTTCAAATGGCAAAAGGGGTCGAGTAATATATCATTTGAAAGGTCTCGACGAAAGAAATATTTTGCCGAAAGTTTCAAGTCGCTATGTTGATCCCATCCAAAATGGCGGCTGTCACAGTTCGTGTCCATAAAGTCCGTTGCCACCCTGTGTATCTTCAAAACGACTGGTAATATAAAAAAAAACGCAAGAACACGTCCTTCATTATTTTAAGGGGTTAACATTTTCAGCTATAAAGTTCCACTCCGTGTCCCCTAGGGGGGAGTAAACGGAGTTCAGTGTGTACGTGAAAATGCCAAATGACAAAAGTGGTCGAGTGATACCTAGTGTCAACGGGTTTGACACAAGTAATAATTTGGGGAACCTTAGAATTTTAAATTGTTCCATATTCAAAATGGCAGTAAGATGAAAGTTATAAAACGAAACTTCTATTCTTCACTCAGACATCAAGAGGTCTAGAAGTTACTGTATCTAACTGTTGTTGTTATGATTCTTTTCGAAGTTCTAGCGTACCCACAAGTATGCTGCTATATTAGTCCATAGTTTTGTATTGCTAGGAACATTTCGAAACATTTTATTTTTCTTTAATTTTCTTTATGAGAGTTTGCTGATGAATGTAAATTGTCAATGTTTTGAAGAGGTTCCAAATTGCTGATAATGTGTTTTCCAGCTTATTCCTACGTACATATGCCTTAACCACTAAATGGTGTCTTTCCAGTTACACTTTGCTGATGAAAGTTTTGGAGATACACGCGTTGAAGTTACTTATTTATAGGCTCAACATGTAGAAACTATTTAGTGGTTAAGGCATATGTACGTAGGAACATGCTGGAAAACTTATTGTCAGCAATTTGGAACCTCTTCACAACACTGACACTTTACATCTATCAGCAAACACACATAAAGAAAATTAAAGAAAAAGAAAATGTTTCGAAATGTTCCTAGCATTACAAAACTATGGGACTAACATAGCAGCTTACTTTTGGGTATGTTAGAACTTCAAAAAGAATCATGACAACAACAGTTAGATAGAGATTTTGCTGTGAAGAGTAACTTCTAGCTCTTGTTGTCTGAGTGAGGAATAGAAGTTTCATTTTAGAACTTTCACCTTACTGCCATTTGGAATATCAAACAATTTGAAATTTTCAGGTTTCCCCAAATTATTTCTTGTATCAAACCCGTTGATACTAGGTACCACTTGTCCTTTGACAATTTTACGTAGACATTGACCTACGTTTACTCGCCCTAGGGGACACGAAGTGGACCTTCATAGCTAAAAATGTTCACCCCTTCAAATAATGAAGGACGTGTTTTTGCGTGTTCTCATATTCGCCGTCGTTTCGAACATATACGGGGTGGGAACGGACTTTATGGACACGAAATATGACCGCCGCCATTTTGGATGGGTCAACATAACGACTTGAAACTTTCGGCAAAATATTTCTTTTGTCGAGACCTTTCAAACGATATATTACTCGACCCCCTTTGCCATTTGAAATTTCACATCATCCTCATTTTCCATCGTCTCTCTTTTCTGTCCTATTACCAGTTAATGGTTAAGAGGGGTGGTCGATGTTCCAGTAGTTACTCCCTGATGAGCTTATTCGGCATATTACCCATTAAGAGTTACCATTGTTTGAAGTAGACTACACATGTTCCGAGTAGTCAGTTCATTTTTCTTGATTTTCCTAAAGCTAACTTTTCAGCATACGATACGACTTAAATGTTACTGCTCTTGGTGTCCAGTAGAAATTGTGTACATTATTGGATGCAGTGTTCCAACAGTTATTTTATATTGTGTTTTATTTTACCCTAGCATTGCCGTCACCAATCAATCAATCTTTCCTTTTCTAATGACAATCAATCTTCTTTCCTTTTCTAGATAAAAATGGAAGATAAAAGCAAAAAAGGAAATTCAGAAAAGTTAGGAGCAAAGAAAAGAAAATCAGGCCATGAATATCGTTTGTTGCAAAAAGCTAAAGAGCGTGAAGAAAGTGCTCTTTCATGCACTAAAATTACTGCATTTTTGGCAAAATCTGACAATACGTTGGAGAAGGAACCTTAATCTCATAGATTTGAGGAACGTGAATTTTAGAAAACGTTGACGATGGGAAAAAGGAAGTTTCTGTTTCTAAATCTTGCTTGCACTTGGAGGCGGGTCCTGAACTATCGGACTATGGTTGTAAGAAAATATTGATCGAAATTCACGATGAAGATTCTTTTGATAACGTTGTGGACGTGGTACAGCCTGTATCAGAGCAATCTAAACTGATAAAATGTGTGCAGAAAGTGATAATCAAGAATCTTTTGGGAGGTCTAATATTGGTGACTTTGACTTCTTCAAAACTCCAATTAAAAGTGACTTAAGTTTCTTTTTTTTCTTGTCATCCAGTGCTCCCATCAGATGACGAGTTACTTCAAAAAGACTTTCCATTTTCAAGAAACTTTTTTATTGAAGGAGAAAATATCAGTCGCCAATGGTTGTCGTACAACAGTGGAAATCAGTGTTTGTACTGCAGTGTTTGTCTAGCTTTCAGTAACGGAAATTCAGTATTTTGCAAAGGTTTTAATGAATGGAGACGTTTAACACAAAGAATTGCTGAGCACGAGAATTCAAAATCTCATAGTGACTGTGCAAACTCATTTTTAATGTTCAAAAGGGAAAAACCGTCGAATGCTTGTTGTTTCAAACACAATTGAGTAAAAGACAATCAGAAGTACTAGAGAGGAGATCAGTTGTCATGGCTATAATTGAAGTCATAAAACTTATTGGGAAACAAGGATTGGCCTTAAGGAACAAAACTGAAGCAGCTTACAATTTGAATAATCCTGCACTAAACCATGGAAATTTCGTAGCAATACTGTTATTATTAGCCCAGCACAATGATAATCTTTATTAATCTCACATAAAGAACGTCTCTGAAAAAAGCGAAGAACTGCTGTTGAAGAGGCAGGAAAGTGGTAACAAGAAATGCGGAAGGGGAAGCACTGCTACTTAAGTAAAACAACTGTGATGAACATTGTTAACTTAATTGCGCTTGAAATCAAAACAGCAATTGCTAAAGAAGTAAACCAAGCTGGAGTTTTTTCTGTCATGATGGACACGACCCTAGACGTCTCCTCATATGACCAGTGCTCTATAGTGCTTCGGTATGTAATCAATGGATTTGTTCAGGAAAGAGTTATTGTCCTCAAACATGTAATCTCAACAACTGGAGAGAACCTCTTTCAAACCCTCGAACAGTCTTTGGCTGAAGTAAAAATACCTATCGAAAAATGTGTGGCACACGCTTTCGATGGAGTTTCAAATATGAGCGGACTATATAAAGGTGTGACAGCAAAGCTGAAAGAGATCAACCCAAAACACATTAACACATGGTGCTATTCACATATGTTAAACTTGGTGATAACCGACACCGTCCAGAGTTTGAGTGTTTGTATATCTTTCTTTGGGCTTCTCCAGGAAACTCAGGTATTTTTGAAGGAATCCCAGAAACGACTTGAGGTGTACTTGGAACAAAACCCAAGTGTTCGTCTTGAGGCTATTGGGATAACTCGATGGAGAAGTAAAAGCAACGCTGCTGTAAACTCTTTCATTACTGGGCACCCCACTCAAAGGATGCAAGACCAAGAAAATCAAAACCAGTATATGTGGAACTCGTAGCATCTTTAAGTGTGATTGGTAACTCGCAAGAGTTCAGTTCCAAAGTCAGAAATGATGCAATGTCTCTCATTCAAAAGTTATGCTCCTTTGAGACTATCATTGTGGCTATGATGTTTTTATTGATATTTCAGCATACCACAGCTAGGAACCAGTTTGACAAAGTCTACAAAGCAGCAGAACACTATGCAACAGAAATGTCAAATAGTATTGAAGGACTCATTAGAGATGTACCTAGTCTAGAAGAAGTTGTTATAGAAACAGAACTGCCTGAGGTAAGATGTAGGAAAAGAAAGAAAATGGCAGGGAATTAACTTCTGATGAAATAATTGAACACAGTAAGTACAGATTTGAAGTAACCGTTTTCAACTGTATTCTAGACCAAATTTCTAACAGTATGCAGGAACGATTTGCTGAAAATCAAAGCTTATACTTAGATTTAGAGTGTTTTGATCCTATGAAGTTCAAGAGTTTTAAGCCTGGCTTCGTTGTCACTCAAGAGAATCACTGAATTAGTTCCTGATTCTGAAGAGGGAAAATTTACAGAGGAGCTTCTTTCGTTTTCATCAATGTGGGAAGAGTTTTCAAAATCCCCTGATGAAAAGCAAGAAAAGAATCAAGAAGCTGTTGAGGTGCGTACGCTTGAAGATTTGATTGAAGAGGACGAGTTTCCTGAAGATTTCATGGAGGATGATGGGGAATTTTTTGTGCCGACAGACTATACTGTGGATTTTAGATCTATAAAATGTGATGGAGTCAAGTGCAATTCTTGCTTTAAGTGCGCCTTCGATGTGATTCTGGAGTACAATATGCACTCAAGACTCTATACAGAATTATTCAAAGTTTATAAATATCTCCTTACATTACCTGCAACACAAGTGTCCTGTGAGCGAGCTTTTTCGAAGCTCAAATGCATAAAAACAAGACTCCGCTCAAGACTTACAGATGAACATCTGGAATCATTGTTCTTGATGAACTCAGAAAGAGACATACAATCTTATTATTGACAAAATGTGTGAGAAGAGCAGGGAGATGCGAAGGCTCCTTCAAGCTTAAAGCAGTGACTTTACTTTTACTTTCATTTTGCAGTTTTGTTTTTAATTTTATTTTTTCCCTAGGTAGGTATATAAATCTAAATTTAACTTTTGTTAATTTGTAGTATGTGTTTCACGTATTCTTTTTTATCAACGGTTTTGAAAATAGATGAAAAAAATAAGCTAAGATTATGATGAACATAGCTTTAAAAGGATAGAAGTATGGAAAATAAGCACCAAACTTAACTCAAGTCTTCAGTTATAATTAGACTGTTAATACAAATGTAGCCGAAGAATTTAAATAACTGGTATGATTTTTGTAGTCTCAGGTAAACTGTGCAGATTTTTATCATACATTTAATACTCAAAGTTGCTTTGTTTGTTTACGAAAATATTGAATTTGTATAATTCTATCGTGATTAACTACAATAGATTCTTAATCTTTTGTTCCTTTTTATGTACTAATTTTCCGGGGGAAGCCACCCTGCACTTACTTTTATTTGGGGGTATTCCATACTCGCAAGAGCCTTCGGATGGACGGCGCCCTCCCAGGGTATGTGACCGCGCCCTTTTTACATAGCCAGTCCAACCATGGATATGGTTATAGCTATTTCATGCCCAGGGAAAGAGTAAAGCCATAAAACAACTGAGCATCGACCAAGGCGACGCACCTTATTGGTTAGCAGACAAGTACAGAGCTTGCTGATATCTTTGTTAGCCGAAAACAATGTTTTTGATTGGAGAAAGTAAGCCTACTGGACGGGACTAAACTGTGACGTTTGACTTCATGTTTATGGTGATATCGCATATCCTCTATTAGAACATTCTTGTGTGCAGCATAACTTTCAACAAACCACCCCAATATCGGCGATAAGCTTGTTTCCAAAACTACTATATCCATTTTACTTCTTTTTAGGTAGATTTCGAAGAAAAATTTACCTATTGAGATCGGTACGATATGAAAGTGTATATATATATATATATATATATATATATATATATATATGGATGCAGCAATCGAGAGAGCGCATAGGTTGAACTACAGAGTGCGGGGGTGTAGGCCTATTATTATTAAACTGCTTAGTTTCAAGAAGAAGGAAGAAATTTTGGCCAAACGGGGAAAGCTGAAAGGAACTGAAATTTACATTCGAGACGACTTCACCAAGCGAGTAATGGAGGAAAGGAAATATTTGCAGGCAGAAATGGTGAGAGCTCGCCAGGAAGGGAACACAGCATATTTGAAATTTAACAAACTGCATGTGAACAATAGTGTATATCAGTGTTCGGAGGGTATGAGTCAAATAATTTGTGTCAAAACGAGTGATCCAAGAAATGGGCAGAGAGATCAAGCAGTGAGGAGGGGAAGTGAAGGGAGACGAAGGGAGTGGACGGATGGTTGGCCGACACTACCAAGAAGAAATATAGAAGAAAGTCA